>JAFLJL010017593.1:22500-26358 GCA_018398815.1 Conus ventricosus | reverse complement strand
ATCTGTGCCGGTGGATAGGGAGGGGTGGATGGAAGAAGGGAGGGGGGGAAACGAGGGAGGGGGAGGTTAACAGACACTATTTTGAAGAGGGAGGAAGGTTCAGGAGGAGCAGAGGCCGTGACAGAGAGGTGGTGGAGTGGGGGTTAGCAAACAACATCAACACAAAAATAGCATGTCAAACTGTGTGCAAATGAACGCTGATTCTCATACCAAATACGTGACATGAATGACATGACATGACATGACATGACATGCCCTGTGACAATGCTACTTATAGATCTGTTGTAGAGTGTCACACGATACGACTGCTCCACTTTCTTCTTTGCTTTGCTTTATTTTATTTTATTTTATTTTATTTTATTCTGACAGATGGGTTAGGGTGGCTGAAAGCAGACCTACGCTGTGTCTTTCTTTATAAACTTAAGTATTCGTCAGTTTGTGATAGCTCTGCGGTAGTCTAGTGGTTAAGATAGCAGACGGACTGTCCCCAAAAACATCACGATTTGAAAATATCCTCAAGGAAAACCGCTAAGCCCAACATTAGTCAATGTATACATCAGCGACCTTCCAAATTATATGCAAAACAGTGATTCTCCTGACTTAAACACCAGCAACAGCACTAGAATTCCATGCTCGTTAAATGAAGATTACCTGGTCATCTTCACCTCCAAAGCTGGGCTACAAAATCAGTTAAACTTAATAAGTACTGCAACGATTGAAAACGTACGATCAATGTAGGAAAAACAAAAATTGCAATGTTCACTAAAACTGACCCTAAAAAAAAACAAGCCAGCACGAATATTTTGGGGTCGTTTTTCATAAATTTGGTAAATTCAGTTTCAGTTTCAATTTCATCAAAGAGGCTTCACGGTGTGCGGACTAGTCCATATACGCTACACCACATCCGCAAAGTTTTGAGACCACATTACGCATGATTTTAAGCTGATGGATAAATGAATTGAACACTAAAATGAGAGAACTGAAGAAGAGGATCTGGTGGCTACGACTTAGCAGATGTCTGACCAACGCATTGACCCAATGCGCTGGTCAGACCTTGAGTGCCTACCTAACATTGATTGTCTTTTTTCTTTTTTGTTGTTGTTGTTGTTGTTGATAAATTCACGAGTGCACAAGATCACCTGGCAATGCAGGCGCACGAGAAATTGAATAAGTAAATGTACCGAGTAGGAACTAAATGTAATGACACCTTTTTGTCATGCTGATTGAACTATATCAACGTACGGCGCTGAAGTATGGTTCCTTTGTGTAGATTACGACTTGAGCGGCCCCTACATTCCCACCCTTGTCCAACAAAGCCTCTATCCCTATTATTCCATTAAGAAAAAAAAAAAAAATTTTGCAAAAATCATCTAAGCCTACACAAAAAGGCAATGAATTTCCCAACATGAGCGGAATTTGGTCGTTTCCCTATCAGGCTATCATCAATGAGCCATTCTCAAGGCTTCTGTTCACACGTAACACACGCTGACAACAGGTCCTGTTTCAAACAGACATAGAGCAGCATGCTTCAAAATGCAGAAATATCTACAACTGCTTGAACAGAATTCATCTGCAACGTTCCGCGTAACTTTGGAATGAATCATACCTGGACAGTCCACCCAACCTTTGGCATCGTCAGAACAAGATTTCGTCATTAAAAGAAGAGAATCTAAATACACAGACCTCTGGAATGAATCATACCTGGACAGTCCACCCAACCTTTGGCATCGTCAGAACAAGATTTCGTCATTAAAAGAAGAGAATCTAAATACACAGACCTCTGGAATGAATCATACCTGGACAGTCCACCCAACCTTTGGCATCGTCAGAACAAGATTTCGTCATTAAAAGAAGAGAATCTAAATACACAGACCTCTGGAATGAATCATACCTGGACAATCCACCCAACCTTTAGTATCGTAAGAACAAGATTTCGTCATTAAAAGAAGAGAATCTAAATACACAGACCTCTGGAATGAATCATACCTGGACAATCCACCAAACCTTTAGTATCGTAAGAACAAGATTTCGTCATTAAAAGAAGAGAATCTAAATACACAGACCTCTGGAAAGAATACAAACAAAAGCAGCACTTCAAGACTATGCTTTCACAAGAGAATTAAAGATTACCGACTAGAATCACATACAAAGTAAATATTAGAAATGTTGAAGAAAGACATGGTCTCAGAAGACTTCACGTCAGTGCTCACGATCTGCCAACAGAAAGGGGGAGAGACATGAGCACTTCAAGAGAAGACAGAAAGTGCTCAGCATGAGATCAGGTCGAAGGTGACACTCATTTTCTACACAACTCCTCCGGATACAAGTTGTTATGACTGAAATAAACAGAACAAATCTTAAATAAACGCTAGCGAACCGCCAAGAGAAGTGTGGACAAACGAGTCACAAGACAAAACACGACGCGTTTCGACCTCTTAGGTCTTCTCCAGGCAAGACACAAACAAATAGCGTTGATCTCTTCTCTCTTCAGCACAAGGTAGGCAGGCGTTGAATATGTTTGTGTCTTGCCTGAAGAAGACCTAAGAGGTCGAAACGCGTCGTGTTTTGTCTTGTGACTCGTTTGTCCACGTTTCTCTTGGCGGTTCGGTGACATATATTTAAGATTTGTTTAGATTTCCGCCTGCGGTCGTCTCCCTTTGCAGCTAAACAGAACAGCTTTCAAAAGACACACCTCATCCAAAATGTGTATAAACTACACCCAAATGAAATGTTTGGCAATGTCGCATCGAAAAATATATTAGTTATTGCATGCATATGAAAACACAACAACGATTCTGTAAACGGGCACATACAGATTGGTGTGTGAACATTGATTATGTCGTGATGTTGATCATTACCATGTTGTGTCCAGACCATTATGGGTTCTCGTGGTAATTTAAGTCCGAGTCTGAGGCAGAGAGAGAGAGAGAGAGAGAGATTGAATACACGCATTTAACCTGTCAGTAGGAAGAAACAAGAGAGAGCCTGACAGAAGATTTTCAGAGAATTAACCCCCCTCAGACAAGTGTCTCTGCCCTGAACTCCTTACCCTCTAAGGGGGCCGGGCCACATCCAGGCTATGACTCCCAGATGCCCTCCTGTCGTCAGATTTTGTTTCTTGGTTTCCTGATTTGAACCCACAACTTTCGGATGGGTGGGTTTCTCAAGGCGTGCTTTTTTTAGACTTGTGTCTTGCCCACATAGCTATGGGACAGTTGTTCTGAACTGGGAAATTTAAGCCTTAAGAAGTTCACATTTGCTCCTCCTCGACCAGATCCAGCTGGAACTCTTTTTTAGCTGCCTTTGCCATTGCCTTCGGGTTCTGCTCTTCGTCCCAGAAATCTCAACTGTGTCATGAGATCGAAAGTTGATGAGCCTGCACATCGTCTTGCTCTACCCTTCATGGTGAGGCCTTCGGCCTGGAAGCCAGATTCCGTCAATCCGCTTACTCGACTGGCATACTTCTCAGTCTTGTAGATGTGAGTTGGATGTATTATGCTTTCGTATGGTACCGTGAGTTTGATCAAAATCCTTTTTTCGATGAACCTGAGTGGAGAACAATATCCGGTCTCATGCCACTCTTTCTGGTGATCGCTGGATGGCTTTTCCACGCTGAAAGGTTGTCTGTGCACTCCCAGTCAACCACACCATCCAGTAAACCCTGCACTCCCAGTCAACCACACCATCCAGTAAACCCTGCACTCCCAGTCAACCACACCATCCAGTAAACCCTGCACTCCCAGTCAACCACACCATCCAGTAAACCCTGCACTCCCAGTCAACCACACCATCCAGTAAACCCTGCACTCCCAGTCAACCACACCATCCAGTAAACCCTGCACTCCCAGTCAACCACAC
>JAFLJL010017593.1:0-15000 GCA_018398815.1 Conus ventricosus | reverse complement strand
TGGCAAATACAAAACTTTTAAAAAAATGACAAAAAAGAAGTGTCATACAAGCTAAAACACTCCCTCGTGACAGGGCCCTCAAGGCCAAAAAAAAAACTGTTAAAACATACAATGAAGAAGTTTTTACAAACTATAAACACTACAACGGACATCCGTCCCTGGCAAAAAACAAACTGTTAAAAAATACAATGAAAAAGTGTCATACAAGCTATAAACCCCTACAATCGTACAGTCCGCAAGGCAAAAAACAAAACTGTTAAAACATGACAATGAAAAAAGTGTCTAAAAAGCTAAAAACACTACATCGTGACAGGGCCGTCAAGGCATAATACAATACGTTTTAAAAATGACAATGAAGAAGTTCATACACGCTATAAACACTACATCGTGGGCATTCCCCTCATGGGCAAAAACAATTTCGTTAAAACATGACAAAAGAAGAAGTTTTCAACAAGCTATAAACACTAATCGGAAAAGTCCCCAAGGGTAATAAAAATACGTTAAAAAAATGACAATGAAAAAAGTTTTCATACAACTTTAAAAACTACAAACGTGACAGTCCCCTCATGGCCAAAAATACAATACTGTTTAAAAAATGACAATGCGAAGTGGGCATACAAGCCCATAAACACTACAAACGTTTAAAAAGTCCGTCATGGCAAAAATACAAAAACGTAAAACATGAACCAAAAGAAGTGTCTTTCAAGCATAAACACTACATCGTGAACCCGTTTCCTCATGGCCCTAATACAATACGTTAAAAAAATGACAAAGGGGAATTCATACAACTATAAACACTACAACTTTACCCGTCCCCTCATGGCATAATACAATACTGTTTTAAAAACCCGCAATGAAGAAGGTCCCTACAAGCAAAAAAACAAAAATCGAGACAGTCCGTCATGGGAAAATACAATAAATGGGTTAAAAAATACAAAAAAGAAATGTCCCAAAAAAAAACTATAAACACAAAATCTTTACAGTCCGGGGCCATGGCAAAAAAACAATACTGTTTTAAAAAAGACAAGAAGAATGTCATACAACAAAAAAACACTACATCGTGACAGTCCCGTCCCAAGGGATAATACAATACTGTTAAAAAATGACCCAAGAAGAAATGCCCCCCAAGCTATAAACACTAAAAAATCGTGGGCAGTCCGGTCATGGAAAAAACCAAACTTATAAAACTGGGCAATAAAAGTGTCATACAAGGGTATAAACACTACAAACGGACAGTCCGTCAAGGGAAAAAACAATACTGTTAAAACAAACAAAAAGAAGGTTTAAACCCCGGGTATAAACACTACATCTTGGGCAGTCCCTCCCTGGCAAAATACAAAACTGTTAAAACATTACAATGAAAATTGGCAAACCCCGCTATAAACACTACATCGTGACAGTCCGCAGGGAAAATTTTCAATAAAAGTTAAAAAAATGACAAAGAAGAAAGTCCCCAAAAAACTATAAAAACCCCACATTTGGACAGTCCCTCATGGCAAAAAAAAACTGTTTAAAACATGACAATGAAAAAAGTTCAAACCCAAACAAAAAACACTACATCGGACAGTCCGTCAAGGCATAATACCCAAAACTGTTAAAACATGACAATGAAAAAGTGTCTTTCAAACTAAAAACACTACAACGGACAGTCCGTCATGGCATAATACAATACTGTTAAAACCCTAAAAATGAAGAATTTTTATACAACTATAAAAAACAACCCTCGGACAGTCCCCCTCCCTGGCATAATACAATACTGTAAAACATGACAATGGAAAAAGTGTCATCAAGCTATAAACACAAAATCTGACAGTCCGTCATGGCAAAATTTTCCCCAAAAATGTTTAAAAAATGCAATGAAGAAGTTCATCCCAAACAAAAAACACAAAATCGTTTACAGTCCCTCAAAGGCATAAAAACCCAAAACTGTTAAAAAAATGACAATGAAAAAAAAAAGGGGTTTTTTACAAGCTATAAAAACAAATCGGACAGTCGACATGGCATAATACAATTTCTTTTAAAACAAGACAAAAAGAAGTTCAAAAAAAGCATAAACACTACATCCTTACAATCCTCAAGGGATAATACAATACTGTTTTAAAACATGCCCAAAAAAAAAGTTTCAAACAAGTAAAAAAACACTCATCCGGGCAGGGGCCCCTCAATTTCAAATAAAAAACTGGGTTTAAAAAAAAGACAATGAAGAAGTTCATACAAGCTATAAACACAAAATCGGACAGCCCCTCAAGGCATAATACAATACTGTTAAAACAAGAAAAATTTAAGAAGTGTCATAAACTATAAACACTACATCGTGGGCAGTCCCCTCAAGGGATAAAACCAAAACTGTTAAAACCCTTTCAATGAAAAAAGTGTCATACAAGCTATAAAAACAAAACGTGACAGCGTCATGCACATAAAATACTTTAAAACATGACAAGAAGAATGTCATAAGCTATAACACTACATGGACAGCCGTCATGGCATAAACAAATTTAAAACATGACAATGAAGAATTCATACAAGCTATAAACACTACTCGTGACAGTCGTCATGGCATAATACAAATTTAAAAATAACAATAGAATCATACAATTAAACAATACTCGAAGTCCTCATGCTAAACAATACTTTTAAACCATACAATGAAATGCAACAAGCTAAACACTACATCGTACAGGCATAATTAAATACTTTAAAATGACAATGAAGATTATCAAGCATAACACTACATCTGACACCGCATGGCATAATCAATACTTAACACATCCGGCAGGTCACATAAACACTAATCGTGAACGTCTGGCAAATATGTTAAAACATGCAAAATATGTAAACTAAGCAAAAACACATAAACAAAGGGGCAAACATTAAAACATGACAATGAAGAAGGTCATACACTAAAACACACATCTGAATGCTAGCAATACAATACTTTAAAACATGACAAAAAGTGTCCAACATAAAATACATCTGACAGCCTCAAGGCATAAACATACGTAAAACAGACATGAAAGTTCATACAAGCTATAAACACTACATCGAACGTCCGTGGCATAACAATACTGTAAACAATGACAAAAGAGTGTCATAAGCTATAAACAAATCGTGACAGTCCTCAGGATAATACAATAGTTAAAACATGACAATGAAGAAGTGTCATACAAGCTATAAACACTACATCGGACCGTCATGCATAATACAACGTTAAAACATGACAATGAGAAAGTGTCATACAAGCATAACACTAATCGTGACATCCTAGCATAAATACAATACTGTTAAACATGACAATGAAGAAGTGACAACATAAAACACTACACGTGACAGTCCGTCATGGCAATTAATCAGTTAAAACTGACAATAAAATGTTACAAGCTAAAAAAAGTGACAGCTACAAATAATACAATATTATAATACTAAATGTAAACAGCTAAATAAAAAATCGTGACAGCCTCAGCTAAACAATACGTAAACATGACAATAACGTGTCATACAAGTATAAACCCACATCGTGACAGTCCCATGGCATAATACAAACTGTTAAACAGACAATGAAGAAGTCTACAAAAACACAACACGTGACAGCTAGCATAATAAATGTTAAAACATACAATAAGAAGTGTCATACAGCATAAAATAAACTACCGTGACAGTCATAAACAATTTAAAACATGACAATGAAGAAGTCATACAAGCTAAACATACGTCGTGACATCTCATGGCATAATACAATACTTAAACATACAATGAGAGTGCATACAAGTAAAACCAACAATGACAGTCCTCATGGCATAACTAAAACAGTTAAACAAGTAAAAAAAGTAACACAAGCATAAACATCTGTGACATCGCATGGCAAATACAAACTGTAAACACTAAGTGAAGTCAAATAAAACATACAAAACACGTCATGGCATAATACAATACTGTAAACATACAGAAGAAGTGTCATACAAGCTATAAACACAACATCGTGACAGTCGTCATGCATAAAAATACTGTTAAAACATGACAATAGAGTGCATACAACTATAAACACTACTCTGACATCCTCATGGCATAATACAATACTTTAAAACATGACAATGAGAAGTGTCAACAGCTATAACACAACGACAGTCCGTCATGGCAAATACAAACAATAAAACAACAAAAGTCATACAATATAAACATACTGACACCGCAGGAAGCAATAAGCTAAAACACATGCAGAAGTGTCCCTCAAGCATAAAATACACGTAAAACATACAAGGGATATACAAACTTAAAACATACAATGAAAGTGTCAACAAAAACACTCGTGAATCCGCATATCAAACTGTTAAAACTACAACGAGTGTCAACACTATAAAACTACATCGGGCATCCGCAGGAAAACTACAATACTGTAAAACATGCATGAAATCAAAGCTAAAACAACAATGAAGTCTCAAGCATATAAAACATCTAACATACATGAAACTACATTTAAAACTAAAGACATTAATATACAATAGTAAACATGACAATACAATGTCATACAACTATTAAACATAAATAGGAAATCTCATGGCAAATACAATACTGTAAACATACAATGAAGAGTGTCATACAAGCAATAAATACATGTCAGCCGTCATGGAATACAATACTTAAACAAATAAGCAGTGAAGAAGTTAATACAACTAAAACCGTAATTAAATAACAAAGTCATCAATAAACAATAATGACAAGCATAATAATAAACTACAAACAGTAACAAGATAAAAAGTCTAACCAGCATAAAATACAACTACTCTCAAACATACAATGAAGACGTTAAAATACAAGACTAAATGACAAGCGTCATACAAAACATACGTGAAAACCGCATGCATGAAAATATTAAAACTATAAACATGAAATGACATCCGTCATGCATAATAAAACTTAAAACGTGACAAAGTGCATACAAATATAAACAACAGACATCCTCAATGCATAATACAACTTTAAACATGACAATAAGAGGTCTACAATGTAAACTACAAACGTAACACATGCAATACAAGTGTCATAAACATAAAAAAACGTGCAAAAGCATAACTAATCGACATCCTAGCTAAAACTACAATAAAATGACAATAAAATAAACACAAACAGTCCTCATGGCAAATACATATGAAAACAGACATAAGAAGTCATACAATAAACTACATCGTGACAGTCCTCATGGCATAATACAATACATGTTACAAAACAACTGAAAAGTGACATACAGCTAAAACACTACATCGTGACACCTCAGGCAAATACAATATGTTAAACATGAAGAAAAGTCATACAAGATAAATCATACAGCTGACAGTCCTCATGTCAAATACCTAAGCATTAAAAATTTAAACAGTAAATTCAATGTATCAACATACATACATCGTGACAGCCTGGCATATACAATACTGTTAAAACATGACATAGAAAGTGTCATACAAGCTAAAAACACTACATCGTGACACCCATGGCAAAATACAATACAGTTAAAACATGAAAGAAAGTCAACAACAAAACACTACTTGGGCAGTACCTACAGGTATAAACAACTAGATACAACAGACAAAACGAACGTCATACGCAAAAAAAACTGTACATCCTGCAGACAATGATATAAACTATACAAAAGAGTGATGCAGCAAATACAAACATAAACATGATGAACAGATTCAATACATACATATAAACAACATAAGATGTCATACAAGCATAAACACTACTTTGACAGTGTCAGGCAAATACAATACTTTAAAACATACAATGAAGGTTCAAACTATAAAACATACACGTACAGTCCGCATGCAAATAACAAACTGTTAAAACATGACAATGAAGAATGTCATACAAGCTATAAAACACATGACAGCGTCATGGCAATATACAATACTGTTAAAACAGAATGAAGAAATGTCAAAACAAGCTAAACACACATCGTGAAGTCCATCATGGTAAAACAATAATGTAACATACAAGAAAACATACACGTAAACACATAAATGGACAGTTCAACACATATAAAAATGTAAACATACTAATGCATATAACAGTAAAACATACAATACAGTCTCATACATAATAAACACAATTAACATCCCATGGCAAACTCATACAAAATATAAAACTACTTCGACAAGCATAAACATACACTTAACATATCAATGAAAGATGCATAAAAGTATAAAAACAACTACTCGGACAGTCCGTCATGGCATTAAAACAATACAGTTAAAAAAACAATAGAATCAACAACATGAAACATACCGTGACAGTCGTCGGCATAATAAAATACTGTTAAAAAATGACAATGAAGAAAGTCATACAAGCTAAAACACTAATTGACAGTCCGTCATGGCATAATACAATTAAAACATGAAGAAAGTGCAAAAAGCAATATCACTACAATGAAAATACCACATGCAATACACATGTTAAAAATACAGAAAGAACAACAAAACACAACGTGAAGCGCAGGAAATACATACATAAAACATACAATGCAAGGAGTGCTCAGTATAAGACAACCGACATCCGAGATAATACAATACAGTTAAAACATACAATGAAGAAGTGTACAAAGCAAATATATACGTAAAGCTCATGAAACAACATGTGACAGCAGCAAAGCATACAGTATAAAACTACATCGAAGGTTAAATCAATAAAAACGAATGCAGAATGGCATACAATACTAATAAACTGACAACGTATGGTAATACAACGTATAAACACACATGACAGTTCCATCATGCATAAATACAAATGTAAAACCGCATGAAATACATACAGCTTAAAACACTAAATCGAAGACATACAAGCAATAGCACTAAATCGTGACATGCCCATGGCAAATAAAGTGTCATACAACTAAAAAACTACATCGTGAAACGCAAAATACACATCGTTAAAACATGGCATAATAAAATGTATAACACAAAAACACGTGCAGTACAGTCATGGACATACATTACAATACTGTACAAAAACAACACTGAAGAATGTAACAAGTAACAACATAACAACTCGTGACAGTCCGTCATGGCAAAAACATACTGTTAAAAAATGAAATGAAGAAGTGTAAACAATAACACACATCGTGACAGTCCGTCATGGCTAAATACAATACTGTTAAAACAGCAATGAAAAGTCATACAAGCTATAAACCACTATCGTGACATCCTGTAAAAACTGAATCACAAGACTATAAAACATACAAAAAAAGCACATCATGTATAATACTACTGTAAAACATGACATAAATACAATAACTGTACAACATGCAATAAAAATGTTACAACAAAACAAAGAATGACATCCGTCTGAAAATACAATAATGTAAAAACATGAAAAAATTGAACACAAAGCAATACAACTGTAAAACCTAATGGAAAGTCTCAGTTATAAACACATACAATGAAATGTCATAAACTATAAACACAATTGAAGAGTCTCAGGCATAAACAATACAGTTAAAACATGACAATGAAAGTGTCATACAACAAAACAAACACGTGCTCCGTCATGGCATAATACACAATACAGTAAACTGACATACAATCTTAACAACATGAAACCTCAAATGACAAACGTATAGCAAAAAAATACTGTTAAAACAGCTAATAAAAGTTCAAACATGCATAAAAACTTCAACGCATCACATAGGCATAACAGCATTAAACATAAAATGAAGAAAGGTCATACAATAAAAACAATAAATCTCATCCGTAAGGCATAAATGACAAATGTAAACAGACAATAAAGTGTCATACAGCTAAAAACTACATCGTGACAGTCCGTCATGGCATAATACAATCTGTTAAAACATGACAATGAAGAAGTGTCATACAACTAATAAACACTACATCGTGACAGTCCGTCATGGCATAATACAATACTGTTAAAACAGACAATGAAGAATGTCATACAAGCTATAAACCTACATCGTGACAGTCCGTCATGGCATAATACAATACTTAAAAAACATGAAAAGTAACAAGCTAAAACAACATCGAGACCCACATGTGAAATACAATACTGTTAAAACATAATGAAGAAGTGTCATACAAACTAAACACTACATCTGACAGTCCGTCATGGCAAAACAATACTTTAAAACATGACAATGAAGAAGTGTCATACAAGCATAAAACACTACATCGTGACAGTCGTCATGGCAAATACAATACTGTTAAAACATGAAGAAGAAGTGTCAAACTATAAACACACATCGTGACAGTCCGTCAAGGCATATACAATATTAAAACATGACAATGAAGAAGTGTCAACAAGCTATAAACTACATGACAGCCGTCATGGAAATACAATACTGTTAAAACATACAATGAAGAAGTGTATACCCTATAAACACAAGTGACAGACCGTCATGGCATAATACAATACTTCAACAAAAAAGAAGTTCAAACAAGGCATAAAACTACAATCGTGAATCAGTCTTCAAATAAACAAGACTTTAAAAGCAAGAAATGTCTCAGCGCTGATAAACAACATCGTACAGCCGTCAGATAATACACTATAAATAAAAACAACAATGAAGATGTCCCAGGCATAAACAATATCGTACACTCAATGAAATTACAATTTAAAACATGACATGAAGAAGTGCTACAAGCATAAACAACAATCGTGACAGCAACAGGTCATACAACTATAAACAACAATAACTGACATCAGCATAAACAATCAGTAAAACACTACAGAGTGCATCCAAGCATACACAATACAAACTGTAAACAATGAAAACATACTTAAAAAACAGACATACAACGTCTAACAAAACATTATACAATGTTAAAAAACAAATGAAAATACAACTAAAACATACACTGACAGTCCGTCATGCAAATACATACTGTTAAAAAGACAAAGTGAAAATGGGAATAAAAAGCTATTAAACACTAAAACATCGTAAGTCAGTCATGCATAATACAATACTTAAAACATGCAATAAATGTCATACAAGCATAAAACCAACATCGTGACAGTCCGTCATGGCAAAATACAATACTTAAAAATGACAATGAAGCAGGTCATACAAGCTATAAACACTAACAGCGCAGCTACGCAATCTTAAAACGAACAACAATGAAAGAAAGTTCAACAAGCTAAAACACTACACGTGACAGTCCGTCATGGCATAATACAATATGTTAAAACATGACAAAAAAGTTCATACAAGCTATAAAATACATCGTCAGTCCGTCATCATACATCAATACTGTTAAAACATGACAAGAAGAAGTGTCAACAAATAAACACTACATCGTGACAGTCCGTCATGGCATAATACAATACTGTTAAAACATGACAATAAGAAGTGTCATACAAGCTATAAACACTACATCGTGACAGTCCGACTGGCATAAAAACTGTTAAAACATACAATGAAGAAGTGTCATACAAGCTATAAACACTAACGTACAGTCCGTCCTGGCATAATACAATACTGTTAAATAACATGAAATGAATGTCATACAAGCTATAAACACTACATCGAGTCCGTCAGGCATAATACAATACTGTTAAAAAAAATGAAAAGTGTCATACAAGCTATAAACACTACATCGTGACAGTCCGTCATGGCATAATACAATACTGTTAAAACATGACAAGAAAAGTGTCCATACAAGCATAAACACTACATCGTGACAGTCCGTCATGGCATAATACAATACTGTTAAAACATGACAATGAAGAAGTCATCAAGCTATAAACACTACATCTGACGCCGTCATGGCATAATACAATACTGTTAAAAAATGACAATGAAAGAAGTGTCATTACAAGTTAAAAACTACATCGAATCCGTGAAATACATAAAACAAGAATGTAAAACAGACAAGAAGAAGTGTCATACAGCTATAAACCTCATCGAAAGTCATTTGAATAATACAATACTGTAAAACATACAGAACAAGTCATACAAGCTAAAACACTACATGTGAAGTCATAAAGCAAATAATACTGTAAAAACTACAATGGAAGTCATAAACATAAACAAATGACATTCAGCATAATGACAATACTGAGAAAACAATAGATGTACAACAAGCTATAAACACTACAAACGTGACATCGTCAGGCAAGAATACAATTAAAATACACATGAAAATGTCAACACATAAACACTACATCTACAGTCGTCATGGCAAATAAAACGTAAAACATGACAATGACAGCGTAGCATACATACTAAAAAACACACTGACATGCTCATCATAATAAATACTAAAATGAAAAGCTGTCATAACAAGCTAATAAACACACAACTGAATCCTACAAGAT
This sequence comes from Conus ventricosus, assembly GCA_018398815.1. Classification (NCBI taxonomy): domain Eukaryota; kingdom Metazoa; phylum Mollusca; class Gastropoda; order Neogastropoda; family Conidae; genus Conus; species Conus ventricosus. The sequence goes on along the minus strand of JAFLJL010017593.1, from coordinate 4,689 downwards.
AATACAATCGTAAACTCAAATGCAATGAAAGTTAACATTAAAACAATGACAGTTCAAGGCATAAACAATACTGTTAAAAAGCAATAGAGTTCATACAATGATATAAACACACATCGGACAGTTCATGCATAATACAAACGTAAATCAACAATGAAATCATACAAGCATAAACACACATCTGAAAGTCCGTCAGGCAAATACAATGATAAAACATAAAAAAGAGTTCAACAACTTAATACATCGTGAAGTCCGATGGCATAAAATCCAAAAGTAAAACTGAAAATGAAAAGTGTCATACAAGCTATAAACATACATGTGACGTCCTCATGATTACAATACTGTAAAAACAATGAACAATGTCTAAACAACACCACATAGTGACAGTCCGTCATGCATAATCAATACGTACAAAATGAAGAAGTTCATACAATAAACATACATCGAAGTCCGTCTGGCAAATCAATACTGTAAAATGAAAGAAGTTCATAAACTATAAACACTACTCGTGACAGTCCGTCAGGCATAAAAAACTGTTAAAACATGACAAAGAAAAGTGCATACAGCTATAAACACTAATTACATCCCTTTAAACAAACGTTAAAAATGACAATGAAGAAGTGTCCTTAAAGCTATAAACACTCCTCTGACAGTCCGTCTGGCAAAAACTACTGTAAACATGACAATGAAGAAGTGTCATACAGCTAAACACTACAGTGACATCGTCATGCATAAACAAACTTAAACATGACAATGAAGAGTGTCTACAACTTAAAAACTACATCGTGACAGTCGTCATGGCATAATCATAAGTAAAAATGACAATGAGAATATACAGCATAAAACAATAGGACGTATGGATAATAATACTGTTAAAATCAATGAAGAAGTTATACAAGCTAACAACTACATGACGTCCGTCATGCATAATAACAATACTTTAAACATGACAATGAGAAGTTACAGCTTACACCTACATCGTGACAGTCCGTCATGCATATACAAACTGTAAAACACAATGAAGAATGCTACAAGCTATAATACACACATGTGACAGTCCGTCATGGCAAATACATATGTTAAAACATCAATGAAGAGTTCATACAAGCTATAAACCACATCGTGACAGTCCGTCATGGCTAAACAACTGTTAAACTGCAATGAAGAGTTACACAAACACTCATCTGACGTCCTCATGGCATAATACAAACTGTTAAAACATGACAATGAAGAAGTGTAACAGCTATAAACACACATCGGATCACATGGTAATACATACTTAAACATGACAATGAAGATGTATACAAGCTTAAACATCATCGGCAGCCTAGGCATAATAAATCGTTAAAAATACAATGAAGAAGTGTCATACAAACATAAACACACAAGTGACAGTCCTCATGGAAAAAAACAATTGTTTAAAAAATGACAATGAAGAAGGACTACAAGCATAAACACTACACGTGCAGTCCTCATGGGATAATACAAACTGTTTAAAAAATGACAAAGGGGAAGTTTCTACAAGCTATTAAACACACATCGTGACAGTCCCCCAGGCTAATACAAAATGTTAAAACATACAAAAAAGTGTTCAACTATAAAACTACTCGTGACAGTCCCCTCAGGCTAATCAATACGTTAAAAAATGACAAAGAAGATTTAAACTATAAAAAACTACTCGTGACAGTCCCCCCGGCTAATACAATACTGTTAAAACAGACAAGAAAAAGTTATACAAGCTAACACACATCGTGACAGCCGTCATGGCATAAACAATATGTTAAAAAAAGCAAAGAAAGAATGTCTACAAGCTATAAAAAAATCGTGACAGTCCCTCTGGCAAATACAAAAAAAATTTAAAAAAAACAAGGAAGTGTTTAAAAAAAGCATAAACCCCAAAAGGACGCCCCTCATGGGATAAAAAAATACGTTAAAACATGAAATGAAGAAGTGTCCTAAACTTAAACACTAATCGTGACAGCCGTCATGGCCCCAATCTCTGTAAAACTACCAAAGAAGAAGGTCATACAAGTATAAACACACATCGTGACGTCCGTCTTTTCAAAACAATACTTTAAAACATGACAATGAAAAAGTGTCTCAAGTTAAACACACATTGGACATCCGATGGCATAATAAATACTTAAAACATGACAATGAGAAATTCAAAAAAGCTATAAACCCCTACATGTGAAGTCCCCTCATATAAACAATACTGTTTAAAAAAAATGACAAGAAAAGTGTCATACAAGCATAAAAACACTCGTGCGTCCCCATGGGATAAAACAATACGTTAAAAAATACAAAGAAGAATGTCTAAGCTAAAAACTCATCGGAAGTCCCAGGCTAATCAAACTGTAAAACATGAAATAAGAGTGCATAACATAAACACTAATCGTACAGTCTCAGGCTAACAAATTTTTAAAAATGCAATGAAGAGTGTCTACAAGCAAAAACATCATCGGACAGTCCGTCTGGAAAATACAAAACGTAAAACATGACAAAACGAAGGTCATACAAGCTATAAAAACCACACGTGACAGGTCAGGCAAAATACAACTGTTTTTAAAAAATGCAATGAAAAGTTCATAAAGCTATAAACACACAGTGACAGTCGTATGGCATAAAACAAACGTTAAAAAAAAGACAAGAAGAAAAGGGATACAAGCAAAAAACTAACGTGACGTCCCTCAGGCATAAAACAATACGTTAAAAAGAAATGAAGAATGTCATCAAGCAAAACACTACATCGTGCAGACCCCTCATGGCCTAATACAATACGTTAAAACATGCAAGAAGAAATGATACAAACAAAACCACACCGGACAGTCCGTCTGGCATAATCAATACGTTAAAAAATGACAAAGAAGAGTGTATACAAGCTATAACACAAGTGACAGTCCCCCATGCTAATACAATACGTTAAAAAAGACATGAAGAATGTCAAAAAAGCTAAAACATACATCGTGACAGCCGTCTGGCAAATACAAACTGTTAAAACATGACCTGAAAAGTTCATACAAGCCTTTAAAAACTACATTGCACCCCATGGCAAAATACAAAACTGTAAAAAATGCAAGAAGAAATTTCATAAGCATAAAAAAAACAGGGTCCCTCATGGGTAATACAAACGTTAAAAAACCGCAATGAAGAAAGGGCAACAAGCTATAAACACTACATCTGACAGTCCGTCAGGGAAAAACAAAACTTAAAAACATTCCCAAAGAAAAAGTGTCAAAAAAGCTTTAAAAAACTACACGTGACAGCCCCCCTGGCTAATACAAACGTTAAAAATGACAATGAGAAGTGTCATACGCTATAAAAAACCCCATCGGACAGCCGTCATGGCATAATACAATTTTTTTTTAAAACATACAATGAAGAAGGTTCATACAAGCATAAACCTACTCGTGACCGTCCGTATGCATAAACAAAAACTGTTAAAACAGACAAAGAAGAATGTCAAAAGTAAAACTAAAATCGTGCCGTCCATGGCATAAACAATACTGTTTAAAACATGACAATGGAAGGGCTACAAGCTATAAACACACATCGGACAGTCCGTCGGCATAATACTCGTTAAAAGCAAGAAGAAGTTCATACAAATATAAAAACACATGGGGACAGCCGATGGATAATCAATACGTTAAAAAAAGACAATGAAGAAGTGTCAACAACATAAACACACACGTGACACCCTCATGGATAATCAATACTGTTAAAAAGACAAAGAAAAGTGTCATACAAACTATAAACCCTACACGGGACAGTCCGTCAGGCATAAAAAATTTCTGTTTTAAAAAAGACAATGAAGAAAAGGGCATACGCTAAACACTACTCGTGACAGTCCCTCTGGCATAATTTCAAAAGTTAAAATGACAATAAAAGGCAACAAGTTTTAAAAATAATCTGACAGTCCGCATGGTAATACAAACTGTTTAAAAAATCAAAGAAAAGTGTCATCAAACAAAAAACCCCACGTGGGCAGCCTCGGCATAATACAATATGTTAAAAAATGACAATGAAGGTGCAACAACAAAAAACACTACATTGACGTCCCGTCATGGAAATACAAACTGAAACATGACAATGAAGAAATGTCATCAAGCTAAAAACACAAAATCGGACAGTCCGCATGGGAAAAACAATACGTAAAACCTGACAAGAAAAAGTGTCATACGTAAAACACACATCTTTACATCCGCATGGCATAATACAATATGTAAACAGAAAGAAATGTAACAAGCTATAAACACACCTCGTGCGTCCTATGGGGATAATACAATTGTTAAAAAAAGACAATGAAAAGTTCAACGCTAAAACACTAATCGTGACGTCCCTCTGGATAAAACAATACTGTTAAAAAATGACAAGAAGAAGTGTCTACAAACTATAAACCCTACATCGTGACAGTCCGTCATGGCATAATACAATACTGTTAAAACATGACAATGAAGAAGTGTCATACCAAACGAATTTGCAGTGAACTGTCAAACGAATATTCAAATGTGACTTCATGTACAATATTTGGCAATTCATTGTTTAACAGAGAGAAAAAAATGGATCTGGGTGTAATTTGTGGTTTTCTTCTGAAAAATGATATGATACGAATGAAGCTGGAAGGCAAAAAAATGTATTCCTTCGACAACAGAAGAAAGTAATGAAGTGTGCCTTCTTTGCTACACACATCAT
>JAFLJL010017592.1:42228-54287 GCA_018398815.1 Conus ventricosus | reverse complement strand
CCGGGGAAAAAGGGGGGCCGGGGAAGGGGAACCCATCCCCCAAAGGGCCCCCAAAGCCCCACGGAAAAACCCCAAAACCCTCCCCCCGGCGGGCCCCAACTGCCAGCATCGGTACCCCCGGGGAGAGAAAAAAAAGGGAAGCACGGAAGGAAAGAAAAAGGGGGAAAGGGGGTCGGGAACCCCGCAGTCATAGGGTCGACACATCTGTTAAATCCTAACACCACTCCGATGGGCAGGGGGGTATTTCGGGTACACAACTCAACAAAATTGGCAAACACACCCCAAAAAACAAAAAAAAAAGTTCAAAAAAGGGTCCCCACACGAACGGGTAAGAGGTTTACTTTTAACGGCAAACAAACAAAAACAATTTATACTCACCTTTAAACCCACTCACTTCAACTTTTTCCCCTTTTGGAACTGACAAATACAGCAACCGCTGCCTATAACTCCCCCCCAATTGCAAAAAAAAAAATTTCAATGGCACAATTACCACACATTTAGACAACTTTTCAAAATGACAATTCTCCAAACCACGCATCCAAACGACAAATACACGCAACCCGCAAAATAAAACTCTTTCCCCTTGCACACACAAACGACGGGGCCGAGAATCAAACCCGGGGCAATTGTGACAGGGGCGGACACGAGCCCAAAAAGTACCAACCCTGAACACCCGGTTCCCCCCCACCCCGCCGACTCCGCATCCCATGCAAAAAAAGGGGAAAGACTTTAAGATAAAATTTTCTGGCCAGTTAAAGATTAAATTTAACCAAAAAAAAAGGGTCCAAACAATATTTCTTTTAAAATTTTTAAAAAACAAAAAAAATTGCGCAAAAGAAAACTTAGCCGGCAACAAAAAAAAAAAAAACAAAACAAATAACCACGAAACTGAGCTTCAGCTACCCGGGGTGACCCAACGTGACTTTTAAGCGACTCCGCCCTCTGCCATTGAAGACACAAGCAGAGGGAAAAAAGATATGTGATGTCCCTCCCCTCGGGCCGACCCTAGGGATGAAGGGGACCGACCGAAAACCCTTTGAACAAGTGGTGTAAACCAAAAACAGAGCAGGCCCTCTCAAGACTCTTCCGCTCGGGGGAAGAAAAACCTCCCCCAACGATGGCAGCCAAAACCACCACGTCACGTGAGCAACCTCAAGCCAAAAAGGAATGTTACACGTGCGGGAGGTTACAAAACAGGTGAGAGGCCGATAGACAGCCAGTTCAAGCGAAAGGTACCAGCCACCCGTAAACCCGCAGAACGAATTGCACAGGTAGTGGAATTAGAGAGAGAGAGAGAAAATAAACCTAACCTGAGCTGAACGACATTAAGGTGCAAACGCACTACAAGCCACATTAAGGGACGATACACGACAACAGCAACAACAATAAATAAATGAATAATTCCGCCACCCTAGATGGTCAATCGTCGTAGGCCTCGTGACAAACTCGTGACAGTAGCTCTATCCAAAAAGAACGAGAAAAGTCACAGTTATATAGGTAGTGTTGGATGGTATCTTCCTGGTTACAAAAATTGCACATATCACTGTTAACTATTCCATCTTCTTAAAACAGTGTCACGAAAATTCTGTAACATATTCTAAGTTGAAACCACTTTAATTTTATTTCCGATATTCTCTTAACTTTTTTTAAAAAACCTTTTCCCAGTCAAGGTTTAATATTTAAATTTCTATTTTATTAGGTAGGATATTACAGTACTTTTTAGTTCCTTTGGATACACAGATTATCAAAAGTATTGCCATTGTACAGGACTCACCTACATTATCGTTAATGACAATTTGTCTTGTTCTTTTTTCTTTTAATTGTTTATAAACAACTCATGTATTCTAAGAAATTTACTTTGCCATTGATCTTGTGTGAGAAAGCTCTGTAACATAAGAATTCTCCATTGCTGTCTACAAGGTCTTTGATGAATACAACATTCCTCTGTGCCCAGTCTTTGTAATAGAAGACTTCATTCACAATTTTAAGTTTTTCATTATAAAAGATTGATTCAGCTAACAGCTCATTTCCGTCCTGAAGTTCAATTTGTCTACAAAATTTTACATTACGCTGAGAAGACATTTGTCCAAAACTGGGTAGACATGTTTGGTTCAAAAATTATTTCCGGACATAAGAGTCTTGTTATATGAATCCATTTTGGGGGTTGAACTATGATCTTGTCAGCCAAGCTAATTTCAATGCCTCTATGTATGTCTTGATCTCAGGAATGCCAATGCCTCCTTCTTCAATATTGTGCACAGAGTACTTTCTCTGGATTTTACTTTGTTTTTTTCATCCCATACAAAGTTAAAACACATTTTCTGTATTTGTTTAATCTGAGTGTCTGGAGGATTTGGAAGCAAATATCCAGAGATAGGTGAGTTTTGACAACACTAAAGATTTAAGTACCACCACTCTACCTAATGGTGTAACAGTCCTTTGCAACCATATTTGAACAGATGTTTTACCTCTAATAACTTGTCTTTCCTATTTTGTATTTATTTCTGTGACTCTTCTGATACCGTTAGTAAACCAGAGCCCTAATATTTTAAATCTAAGAGGATTCCATTCCATATCTTTATTCACAATATATATATATTCGAAGAGTTTTTCTTCCTACCTAACCATACCTTGAATGTTTTTGAGTAATTCAGTTTCAGTCCTGACATAATTTCAAACTCATTAAGCCTTTGGAACAGCTTTTCATGAGAGTTTCTGTCACCTCCAATGTAAAAGACGTATCATCTGCAAACTGACAAATCTTAAATTCTGTGTTATTATTATTATTATATTGGGTATTTATATACCGCCTATCCTCGGTCACAGACCAAGCTCTAAGCGCTTTACAATAAACACACTACCTCAGCCACTTAATACCTTTTATATCTCTGTCATCTCTTATTTTACAAGCGAGTATTTCCACACATAAAACAAATAAATAGGGTGATAGGGATCTCCTTGCCTGCAACCTCTTTCTATTTTGAAATTTGAGGACATTTTTCCATTTACTAACACTAAGCTTTTATGTCATTGTAAAAGACAGATACCCATTTACGTATTTCATCTCCAAAACCAAATCTTTTTTGGTGTTTTATCCTTGTATGAACCAGCTAACGGAGTTGAATGCTTTCTCGAAGTCAACAGAGACTAACAAACTGGTAATCGTTTTTCATCAAGATAATGGATAATGTCATAAATAGTTCTGATGCTGTCCCCTATGTATCTTCCAGGAACGAACCCTGTCTGGTCTTCGTTTATGAGTTTAGGCAAGATTGATTTAATTTGACTGTCTATAGATGCAGATCCGATTTTATACCACAACATTTAGGAGGTTATTGGTCTCCAGTTTTTAAAGGGTATTCTTTGGGTTTATTTCCCTTCGGTAGACAAATTATGATTCCTTCCTTCTGTTAATGGACATTTCACCTCTAAAGAACCCTTCATTTAAGGAACGAACAACAAATTGCCTAACTGTTTCCAGAAGAATTTGAAAAAATTAACTGTCATCCCATCTGTACCTGGACTTTCGTCATTTTGCATTAATTTAGAGCTTTGACGCTTCTTCTAATGTTATGGGTCCTCCTGGACGTTCCCAATAGAATTAGGTACTTAATGCATTTGAGCCACCTCACACACCATTCCGCACACAAAGAGGTAAAAAAATATACACATTGCAACAACAGCAAACATTTGTGTGTTTCATCATGAAAATAATTATCATTTCCAATGCATAGAAAAACAATAAACAAATGAATAAATGAAATAAAGTGGGAGGGCGGGTCGTTGAGCGAAGCGAGCGGGGGGAAAGGGCCCGCGGTGAGAGGACGGGGGGACCAGGGAAGGGAGGCAAGAAAAAAAAAAAGAGAGGGGAGGGGGAGCAGAGGGGTCGGGTTCAACCAGAAGCCTACAGAGAGAGACAGAGAGAGAGAGAGAGGGAGGGGACAGAGGGAGGGAAGAGAGATCAACTCCATTTTCGATCAAAAGTCCTCTCTCCACCCACCTCCAACCCACCCCCCCCCCCTGTCCCACATCCACCCCCCCACCCCCCGGTGACCCCCCATCCCCCCCCCCCCCTCTCACACACACATGCCCATGCCCCATATGCTGGTGCAAAACAAACTAATAAAGAGAAACATTACATTGAGCAATACATCTATCTTGCACTCTCGGGGAAGCTAAAGCAAGAAGAAAAAAAACTTTTTTTAAATACATATTTCAACAACAGTGGATCGCTTCATCGATTCAATACTCAAACTTATTTCGGCATTGACAAATCAAATTCATGCATCTAATATCACAGATGTTTTTCATGCAGGATCTCGTAGAGAAGGCCTAGTATCACTCGATCTGTAAAACCACAACAATAGTGATAATAATGATAGTGCCCCCCCCCCCCTCCCCCGACCTCCCCCCCCCAACCGTGTGCCGCCCTCCCCCCCACCTCCCCTCCATTGCCGCAATTGTATTTGAATGGGGCGGTGGCATCGTCAGCCCCCCCCCCCCCCCCCCCCTCCGCATCTTACAACAATAACAACAAAAAGAGGGGGGGGGGAGGGGGGAGGGGAGCCCGAACACGCACACGCCCACACACCCACCCCCATGATCCCCCCCCCCCCCCCCCCCCCCCACCCCCCCACTCCCTAGAAGGGAGCTCATAAACGGGATATGTTTTCTACTTCCAACATCAAGCAAAAACAAACAACCAAACACAAAAAGATCATTATTGCTCAGATCAAAAGTCTTTGGCAAACACACTGTAAGTAGCATAAATACACTATATCAGTAGACTTTGAAAGCTTGCAGTACAAGATTCAAACTGCAAAACATTCAAACCAGAGAACCACGACAGAAAGAAAACAACACCAAGCGGCAAAAAAGAAAAATAAGCCCGTAATACACTCCTTCACCTTGAGATTTGTCAGCGTTCATTTCATACATTTTGACTCCTTCACCTTGAGATTTGTTAGCGTTCATTTCATACATTTTGACTTCCTTCCACCTTGAGATTTGTCAGCGTTCATTTCATACATTTTGACTCCTTCACCTTGAGATTTGTCAGCGTTCATTTCATACATTTTGACTGCTTCACCCTGAAATTTGTCAGCGTTCATTTCATACATTTTGACTGCTTCACCCTGAAATTTGTCAGCGTTCATTTCATACATTTTGACTGTTTCACCTTGAAATTTGGCAGCGTTCATTTCATACATTTTGACTGCTTCACCTTGAGATTTGGCAGCGTTCATTTCATACATTTTGACTGCTTCACCTTGAGATTTGGCAGCGTTCATTTCATACATTTTGACTCCTTCACCCTGAAATTGTCAGCGTTCATTTCATACATTTTGACTGCTTCACCTTGAAATTTGTCAGCGTTCATTTCATACATAACTGCTTCACCCTGAAATTTGTCAGCGTTCATTTCATACATTTGACTGCTTCACCTTGAAATTTGTCAGCGTTAATTTCATACATTTTGACTGCTTCACCCTGAAATTTGTCAGCGTTCATTTCATACATTTTGACTGCTTCACCTTGAAATTTGTCAGCGTTCATTTCACACATTTTGACTGCTTCACCCTGAAATTTGTCAGCGTTCATTTCATACATTTTGACTGCTTCACCTTGAAATTTGTCAGCGTTCATTTCATACATTTTGACTGCTTCACCCTGAAATTTGTCAGCGTTCATTTCATACATTTTGACAACCTACTTTAACATTCATTTGCACATCTAATTTCAGAGTCTGTCCATTCTTGAGTTTAGTTAATATCTTCCCGTTTGAAGACCACGCAGTCAAAGTCGCGGAGTGTTCTAAGGCTTTCTTTAACAGTTTGTAATTTAACTGTGTGAGGTCCTCACCCACAGATACCCCGAGTGTTTCAGCTTGTGCCTGTCGGCGAGCACTCGACTCCGGAGTCTCCTCGAGAAAAAACCTTGCAATGATGGGATGTGGTTGGGTTCCTCCTGGCTTGCCGACTCGGTGGGCCATCTCGATGTCTTCCTGCTTTACCACAACTCCATCTTTTCGCTGAAAATGTTCACGCAGTGTTGCACACAGTTGTCTATCGTTTCGTTCCCCCCCTACTTCTCTGGCACCCCTAGACTCGAACGTTGAACTGACGACTGTGTTGTTCTTGATCGTTCATTTCTCTCCTTAGCACATTGTCTTCTTTCTTGCACTGATCCATCTGTGCACGTAGTTCTACGTTTTCTGCTTTCAGTCTTGCGATTTCTGCACTTAGGCTGTCTCTTTCGGTTTTCAGTTCAAATATGTCACTTTCTAACTTGTCCATTCTCATGTCCTGCTTGGCGGCTATCTTATTCATTTCTTCTCTCAGTTCTTTTATATCTTCTTTGGTTGCTAAATTTACAAGACTCAGTTTAATTTCATCATGAGTTTCTTGCAGAGCCATGTCTTCTTCTTCACTAGTTGTTCTGTGTTTCTTCCTGTCGTTTTCCTGGTGGTGAGGACTGACACAAGTATCACTTGCGGACGATGTTGACGATGGCTTTCTTTTGTTTGAACCTCGTGACCAATATCTGGAGATAGTACTAGTCATACCTCTCGAAAACTCCCTACCTGTATAGCTTCGCTGATTCATTCCCACACACTAACAACACACCACATTTTGTCACTTCTCCTCTGAAATCACTTCACATGAAACATGGCCGCCTCTTCCACCCTTCGACTTACAAAATCTCAATGTTCAAAAACATATTACTATCGACACAAACTGCTGTCGAAACTCGCTCTCCACACTGTTGGCCATAAAGAATGCTTCAGCGTTTCGCCATTGCACGGTCCTTTCCACCCCTAAATTCTGAACTCCGGTTTAAGGAAAGAAGGGAGAGAGAACGGAAGAAACACGTCCTCTCTGTCCGTGAGCGCTGGTCCGAGTCGTTATCAGAACTATTATATACTTATTAGATTCTATCTCCTACATCATTACTATCAACAATGTATGGTTATAATCATGATTGTTATTAGAACTATTAGTACACTTCTCAGATTCTATCTTTCCATATCTGTATCCTCCTTCTTCTCCTCTTTGTTCTTCCTGTCCTTCCCCTCCTCCTTCTTCCTCCCTTTCCTCATGTTTATTATTTCATCATTACTATCATTGATATCATTTTATCATCATTACTTTTGTTACTATTACTATTTTCGCTGTTATGATTACTATTATCATTAGCACTATCATCATTCATCTTCTTGTTATTATTATTATTACCATTATTAGTACCATTATTAATATCAATATTATAATGATTATTACCATCATCATCATTATTGTTACCATCATCATCACCACTAACACTGCTAACACTACAACCATTCTGTTCCACAATCCTCCAACCTCTCTCCTTTCTCCCCTTCAGTCTCTATAGCCACTGTTAATACTGCATATACTATCGCCATATTATTACCAAAAGTGGTGGTGACCCTCTGCTTATTATTTCTGAATATTTCTATCAGCATTACTATCATTACTGTCATCATCATGATCACGTCAACTCACGTCATCTCCTTCCCAACAGCCTTGTTTTCACTCACCGTCCATTTCGCGCCCAGTGTGAGAAGGTAAGTGATTGCTCGTTCTTTGTTTTCATTGTCCTGAATGTTGTTTATCTTGCCTGGACAAGACCAAAGAGGTCAGAACGCCTGGTGTTTTGTCTTGCAATTTGTTTCGTCCATTCTGTCCCAGGGAATAGTTCGCTACTTCAGAGGCACACGGTTCATCTCCAAAATGGCAGATTTGAGAAATGCCCACTTGAAGTTTTTAAACAATGGCAGAAGTCACACGAGTACTTCTACAGGGGTGCTACAGAAAGAAAGTGCTAAGGCCTGAAAGTAACAACCCCAATTTCACCAGGCCTGAAACTGAAAATGACACATACTGCCCAATAAAAGTGAATATAGCTAACATAGTGTTTAGATATTTTTAATGTAAAAAAAAAAGCCTGGCTTAGCTTAAAAAAAGAAGAGAAAAGACAATGACCATTTTCAATTACAAACGCATTATACACGTGTACTCATAAAACACACAAAACATATGTCTCCTCACCAGATGAGAAATGAAGCGTGTTAGAAAATTTGCCAGACCAGAATGCCAGCGATGCCCCCGTCATTGTTTACAACATCTGTCACTGTTTATACACAAAGTTCACTGCAGTCACCCTGCACACCTTTTGTGAATATGGTCACACATGTCTTTGTCTCTTTCTGTCCACTATCTCCATTTTCACCTATCACCTTTAAAAAAAGTTTTTTCATACCTCAATTTCTGTCTTCAGGCCTCACATCTTGTTAGACCCAAAACTTGACAAAGCATTGAGCATCTCCGTCATCAGCCTAATACACTGTCTGTTTTGCTGTTATGTCCATGTTATATGTAGGGGCAGTACAAAAATAAAAGCAAAAATATTGAAAATGACAGTCTCTTACTGGTCTATATTTTAGTTTTAAACAGCTAATTTTTAAAACATCACTCTTTTGCCTTTTTTGTGAAAAAACCTCTTGTCCTGAGAACTTGCTTTTCTTTTGCTGGGATTTTCAGATTTTCTCTCAGTATCTGGAAGGGACACAACAAAATGGTTGGGATGCCATTCACACTCGCGAAGGTCTTTCCCAGATATACGGCTCCACATGATGCCTGGGAATGCAGTACATGTAGTTGAAATTGGGCAAGTTGCTCTGGGACAGACTAGGCGATGAAGGAAATTTCTAACAGTATGTCCTCCAAACTCAGGGTACACAGAGTGGATGGTGCTGGCCGAGAACACTAGCAACAGCATGCATGTGCCAGGCACCCATGTATGTACCTGGCACAATGGTGTTTAGCACCTCCTTTCGAAAGATGTGTCCAATGCTGTCAGAGATCAGTGTTTCATTACCAAAGTGTGGGGAAAATGAGGCATATTGCTTGCAAAGAGACACATCAGGCGGTGTGCTGAAGAGCACCCCTTTTTCACAACTGGGCATCTGACAAGTAGAACTCCTCATTTGCGGCTAATTTACTGCAATTCGAACACGCATTCAGGATGTTTGGTTTCATTTTCAAAGCAAGAAATGAGGCGCATCTTGGCAAACAGTTCCCATCCCCATAAATCCTTATTGGAACCAAATTAGGTCCATCTTTAGGATAGAGTCTGCTGCATGGATGTCTGCCTGGTATGATAAAAAGTCAAACACTTGCATACATCTCACTGGCCATGTTGTTAGAAAAACTTGTTCTGCCTCTTTCGCTACATTATGAAATGTTTCAAATGAATCACCAGCATGCTGAAGATTCTTCCTGAGACTTTCAAAGTATTCTTTCCGAGTTGTATTTGTTGCAGAAGCAGATGACTGCTTGCTGGTTGAAGGCTGTGTGTGTGATGCAGATGACAGCTTGCTGGTTGAAGCCTGTGTCTTTGTTGTAGATGACTGCTTGCTGTTGAAGGCTGTGGTTTTGTTGCAGATGACTGCTTGCTGGTTGAAGGCTGTGGTTTTGTGTTGCAGATGACTGCTTGCTGGTTGAAGGCTGTGGTTTTGTTGCAGATGACTGCTTGCTGGTTGAAGGCTGTGGTTTTGTTGCGGATGACTGCTTGCTGGTTGAAGGCTGTGGTTTATTGCAGATGATTGCTTGCTGGTTGAAGGCTGTGGTTTTGTTGCAGATGACTGCTTGCTGGTTGAAGGCTGTGGTTTTATTGCAGATGACTGCTTGCTGGTTGAGGCTGTGGTTTTGTTGCAGATGACTGCTTTCTGGTTGAAGGCAGTGGTTTTGTTGCAGATGACTGCTTGCTGGTTGAAGGCTGTGCTTTTGTTGCAGATGACTGCTTGCTGGTTGAAGGCTGTGCTTTTGTTGCAGATGTAGATGACTGTTTGCTGGCTGCTGCTGCTGATTTTGTCCAGTCACAAATTGTCCCCCACCCTGGGTTTTTGCCTTGTTCAAGGAAGAATGATAGCATGCTCTGCTTTTCATGACACACCTTTTCATGTCCTCAGTCACAGTCATGGTCACAGCAGTTTTCTGGGTTGCCTTAAGCCTTTGTTTGATTACTGCTGTGGCCTCATAGTTTTCAAGGGAAATACAGGTGCGATCCTCCTCGACAATATCCCCCATGATATTGAAGCTGCCTTCTACAAGCGGCCCGCTGAAAACTGTTAACAAAGCTTTCACCAACAGAGACAAGGTTGGATAGCGCTGCTCCTCATTTTCCTTCAGTTTCATTATTGGCACCCACCAGTCTGTGTCTAGTCGGAAAGCAGGATCAGTTTCATCAGAAGGGAAACTGCTGACTTGTGTGTCAGATCCATAACGCTTGAGCTCCGCATCAAGTTTCCCAAGGTCATTTTCAGGAATGACATTGGGCAATTTTCTGCCAGGGATAGAAAAGACTGTGCTGTCCCGTGTGACCTTTGCAAGCCTGGGTCTAAAGCCGCAAGATTGATAATGTTCTTGTTGGTCAGTGGCAACTTTTTCAAGGCCTTTGCTCCTGATTCATAGGCAAGTCGAAGAGCATTCCAAAATGATGGCAGCCAATGGTGTTTCACTCGGTCCCGTCTGCAGATCTGAAGTGAGAAAAGCAGAACTCGCCCACCCCAAGTTGGCTGTCTCGAAGATGGAGTGTTCTGTCTTCAACATTAATGTCGGCAATTGCTGCAGCATCATGTTCAGGCAATGCTTCCGGTTTCATGAACTGTGACAGGAATGCTTCGTCACCTCAAACATCTGTGCATGAAGTTTATGGGCATTGGTTTGACATACTGGAAAGAAAGAGTGTACCTTTCAAACTGCCGCAGAATCCCTCTGTACAATGCAATGCAATTTCTGTCTGTTGTCTTTTATGAAACAGGAACAGCAAGAGCCTTTCTTTCCTTTGTGTACTTGCAGGCGACTTGGTAGATTGATGTATACACTGCTGAATGTCTTTTATCTGTTGACGAGCTGTGGAGCAAGTGCTATGCTCAGCGATGATGGAGTCCACTTCTGCCACAGTACTTCGTTGTTCATCAGAAGTTTAAGAATGAGAAGTAATAAAATCAATGGGTCCTTTAGCTCATCCAGTCTATCAGCTACCTGCCGCATTTGAAGAAACCTGCCCAGAAAACAACAACACTTCATTACTGCACAATTCAACAATATATTTTTAGGTGAAGAAGGGTTTTAAATAAACAGTCAATATTCTTGTCCTGACAAGGAGTCTACTTTGTTTATTCACAGTATCATAGAATTTTAAAAGTAGAATATCCCCCCCCCTCCCACACACACACATTATATATATATATATATTTATATAATATATATATATAATATTATATATATATATTATATATAATATATATATATATATATATATATAATATATATATATATATAATATATATGTATATGAGCAAGTGACAAAAGGTCGTCCAAAAAAGCCAACAAAAAGTGGATTTTTCAAATAGTTTTATTAACAGCATTTTGTCCAAAGGAAGACTTAGTTTAAGGGTCATAAAAACATACATACAAAGATAACTCATGCATCGATGTTCTGCTAGTAATGTGATAAGGCATCATAACAAGCATCTGACGGTTGTTATGCTGGACATTCAATTTTATCAATTTTCCTATTTGAATGTCTGTTATGCAGCATAATTGTTTCAGTGGAAATAAGACTGAATATTACAGCTAAATTTCATCCAAAAGAAAAGGCATCTGTGCAGTTAAGATCAAGTTTCACATGAGATGGTATGTCCAACATAACAACCGTCGGACATACTGATTTGTTCTTTATTGCTGTGTTGGAAATAAGACAGTAACTGCATCCTCTAATGATTTTCTGTGTTTTTGAGGGTGCATTTCATGTAATGATATCAAGTATAGGACCCACAATAGCCTTGTACCATAATATGGCATTTTATCTGACAGTGTTTTATGATGTTGCATTGGACATACCCAAGTATTTCCCAACAATGCAAAAATAACAACAGTCATTAAAAAAAATGGACATACTTTTCCTTTGAGTACAGTTCTATTGGTTAATGTTACATTTTACACATAAAGCCTAAAAAACAAGCTAAAAAAAAG
>JAFLJL010017592.1:21824-37625 GCA_018398815.1 Conus ventricosus | reverse complement strand
CAAACCCAAAATTTGCAGTTCATGAGTACTGTCGCACTAAGCTAGCCCAAACGAATGAATCGATTAACCTTGGCTAAGCTCAAAGAGTAAAGCAAACTAACCTCTTGTCACCAAATAAACACCGAGTACCCAAAAATTCAATAACTAGCCAAGAGCTGAAGTATTTCCTGAATTCCAACGAAGGAGATACCCAGTTATGTTTTTAAAATTCAAAGCGTTGAGAACAACAATCTTCAAAAGAAACCGCTGACCAAAAAAAACGTGGTCCAAATCAACAGTTTTTTTGTATGGAAAACAATACCAAACTGAATCAATTCCAACACGATGTGGAATTAATCAATAAATCGACAAAGCAAAAACTCATCAATGTATAACAACGACTGCCCTTGTGCACCGGCGTCCCAAGAACCCAAAAACAAACTTACCACACCGGGGTTAACAAACCAATATCCGGATCAAATGTTGATTTCTCAAATAAGACTTCAAAGATGTTTTCCCCAGCAAGAGGCCAAAGAAATCACAACCTATACAACGGGAATTTATAACTCAACACGTTACTCCAACCAGCAACCAACTTATCCAAAGAGAAAAGCAACAAGACAACAAACACGCATAAGGCAGGGACGGACAATAGAACTTAAAACGACCCGTACCGCAAGGCCAAACAGCTAACCTAAACTCTACCGGCGACTAACGTAAACACGGAAGTACACGTGCAGCAACACGGTCACTGGGGCACCAGGACAGAACCGACTCGATCAAAACAGTGGCCCAATGATGCGCGCCGAAATTCCAGTGCAACACGATCTAGTCCACGACGGGAACCACGTGCTAAAATCACTGCTCTGTCACTGAATGGGAAACGGATGAGAGGGGGAGGGGGGGGACAGCAAAAGAAACAAGTGGCTCTTTGGAAAGACCTAATGTGTATCCACAGACACTACACTCCATTCTCAACACAAAGACTGACAAATTTATTATTCCAATCACCACAGTCACACAATTTTGTTTTTGAACAATTAAGAAAGCCTAACATCAGCAGCTAGATAGAAAAGCAATAAACTGTTGTATGTGCGCTGCAGAAGAGGAAAGCCTATCAACTTAGGGCTAATCCCCTTAGACTAAAAACAGATCCTACACCTAGTGTGTAATAACAAAATAAAACACCACCCAAAAATAGTCTTTCCTTTTTTTGTAAACTGAAGTAAATAGACTTACGTAAGACCGAGTTTCGCGCAAACACGGTATCGGAACTAAGTGTCAAAGTTTTTCCCTGTTAAACAAAGCACCAAATGCTTGGCAGCCTGCCTACACTTACCTTACTAACACAGTCGGCGTCTTGGGTACAGGCAAATGCAGACCAAAATCCTAAATCAGTACAACATCGACGACTCTGCACAAGCAAGACCTATTAAAACTAGAGTTCAAAACCCTTCTTTCTCCACCCAAGTACCCATTCTAAACAAGGTAATGAGAAAAGGAGAACGGAATTCTAGAAACAATAGCCGGCGGTACTAGACAAAACAAAACAAACACTGGAGACGAACGCGGAACAGAAGCGCCGAAGGTCCGACCCCGGAGCACGGAACTCTACTGCCGACAGCACCCCCAAAACCGGTGCGCCCAATTGGGTTCCCTACTAACTCTAGAACCCCCCCAACCAACCACCCGTCAAAAGCACATAAGAAGATTTGACAGATCTCTCAAGGGTCGGGTGATAGTGAGTTCAGAGTGTCGCTTTTACACTACCACATACACTCTGTACCCCGCATCCCACCATAATTGTCACGTGCGAGTACACCTGACAGGGGGGGTTCTTATACAGGTAAATGTGCAGTGGCAGAACGGAGCGATCACTCTATCCCTCACACACCAGACCCCAAGAGGAAGAAGTTTTGACAATATTTTTACTCACATTACAAACACTCACTCACACTAGCACTCCAGACGGGGGATGGGGCATAACAAAGAAGAGAAAAGATAGCCCAGAGAGGAAAGAAGAAAGAAAAAAAAAGGGGGGCATAGAAGAGAAAGGCACTACTCAAACTAACTGATTAGGGGACAAGGTAAATTGAACAGACCCCAAAACCCCTCCAATATCCCGGGATCCCGCTACTGTCCCAACCCAACCCACTAAACCACTACAAAGAACATTTAGCAAAAAACAAAAAGAAAGACAGTACTAAAAAACGATAATACATCAAACAGGACCTAGTCAGGGTTAAACAAAACAACAATAAAAAAAAACGAATTCAGTGACCGGCTTAGGCCCACACACCGCACGCCAAACCCAAACCCACAAACCCCACACGACTGAAGACTCTCTTATCCGTGCCGAGGAGGTTCACCGTGGGAGGTGGATCCTAAGAGGGCGAAGCCCGCAGTGGGCTAGTCTTCCAGTCCGAGGCGAAAGGTGTCCCAGTGGGGGGTGAGGCACACCTTCAACAGTCCTCAGTGCCAGCGACTGGTGCCTGGATACCGGATGGCGTTCTGCCCGGTCCGGGATGCGGTCCTTCAGCCAGTCCAAGACCGGAAGTGCGGGAAACAAATGGAGAAAACCCAAAAGGCGGGTGGGCGAGGTAAGAAAACGGTCCGCTCCCCAGGTCCAATGAAGGATGGCAGCCGAAACCTGACGGTCCCCAATGAAGTGGACTCCAGGTCAGGGATGACCAAAGGTGCTTCCTCAGCTGGCCGGGATAGGGATCCCAGAGGTGGCAAGTGGAATTCTTCCTTCCCACCGAAGGGTGAAAGACAGTTCCACGCAACCCACGTCGAAGTGGATTCAAGCAGGAAGGCTCCAGCTGGCAGAGATAGAGATCTCTCGACTCCAAGGTTCGTAAGCGAGTGCCACACCACTCGCCTAACCAAGATGGCAACCAGTAACAAAACAGCTCACCCGTTCACCTGACACAGCTGATGAACCACGTGAAAAAAAAAAGATAAAAGAACAGAAAAAGAGGGCTTTAAAGAAAAATAAAAGAAGAGAAATATTGGAGGATGGGGGCAAAATGCACGGACCCTAGCGCACCGGGATGACACAAATAAACATGGGTCAACACCCGGCCAAGTAGTGAAGATGTCACTGGTAACACTCCCCTTTATATCAGGTTTGGAAAAATTGAATTATCTTCCCAAAACCAAAAGTATTTACGTCCGTGACAGCATTCCACAAGGATCTGTACTAGCTCCATTATTTTTTAATATATTAATTTATGATCTACCAAGCTGTCATCAAAAACAACAAATGTTGTGCAATACGCAGACGATATAGCTATTTGGATCAACACATCTTTGAGAAAACATACCCAAAAAAAGAACTGTTCATTACGTTCAAACATTATACCAAAGAGAACTCAATAAACTAAATCATATATGAAAGAAAATGGATTGAAGTTGTCTTATGAAAAGACTTATCTTTTGTTTTTAATAATGGTGAAAATCCTAAAACTCTTCCTCAGTTAGTATTGGATGAAACCCTCTTGCTTTTAAGCATTCTGTTAAATTTTTAGGTGTACATTTAACTTCAAAATTAAATTGGAAAGTTCATATTGAATATTTGATTTATAAAGCAAGAAAAAGATTTAACTTTTTAAAAATCATAAATAAAAAGACATGGAGCCAAGATACCAAAACATTACTACAACCCTTTCAATTTCTTTAGTTCGATCAGTACTCTCCTATGGACAAGAGGTGTATTTCGGCTTCAAATGGGGCCGGATAGCTCAGTTGGTTAAGAGCGCCGGATCGTGATCCTGGGGTTGCGGGTTCGAAATTTTGGTATAGGGGGAATTTTCCCTCGGAGTTAACATTGGTTCTGACTCCATTCCCCATATAGTCCTTCGAATGGGACTATAACCGAGGTTCCGTGTTTTGAACCGCACGCATAACATATTGCACACACGTAAAATCCCTCACCAACTTTCGGAAGAGAAGGCCATTGGCCGTTGGTATGGATGACACGTGACACATAGCATGCACCTTCCCGAAGATGGAGTATGCTGCCTTAATGGCGGGATAAAAAGGGTTATACACACAAAACTCCACTGCCTGGCTATACAGGGGTGTCCGCAGGAGTATCAGCTGCGTACGCAGAAAGAAAAGAAAGAAAAGTGCTTCAAATACTCTTTTAAATAAGTTACAAAGCATAGATAGTAGGGCTATTTAAGCTAGCTCTTGGTGTCCCAATGTACTCTAACACACATGAACATATTTAAAAAGAGCAACATGTTCTCATTAACAGAACATCGAAAAATTAGCAGTTTCAAATATATAATCAGAAGTCTGTCTGTCGTTAATAATCACAGGAAGAAATATTTCAGATGCAGAAACAGAATTCCCAAGAGAGCAAAAAAACTAAACCCCTTCTTCAGCCTATCAAGAATTTTACTGAAGACGTTATGAGTAAAGCAAAATAGTATTCACAATATTTCAGTCATGCTATTAAAACCAATGATGCCACCATGGGAACAAAGAAAGGCAAAGTTTGATATAGAATACAGCAGTTACAACAAAAATGAAGAGAGAATTTATTAGTTACTGACGTTCGTCTTCATTTAGATTCAAAATATTCAAATAAACTAAAAATTTTCATGTGGCTCCGTATTAGAAACGTCAGACAGTGGTGCAGGTTTTGTTATTCCTTCGCTCAGAATAGAAAAGTCATAATTATTTAGGCAAAGGTGTTTCATTTTTTACGTCTGAATTATACGCAATTTTTGCAAGCTTTAGAATTCATTTGTGATCTACCTTATTCCACTTACAACATCTTACTAGTGTTGATTCAAATCAGTTTTACAAGTCAAGCAAAATAAACTGCAACAGTCGAACGATATTGTCTTTGAAATTAAGTTTTTAGTTCATCGTGTTGCTATAAAAGGTATTGGTATTGACTTTTGCTGGGGCCATCCTTTTTGGGTCTTTTGGAATGAGGTTGCTGATAGAGTGCTAAACGAGGAGCTTTCAATAACTCTGACACATTTTCAATGCGAAACTGGCATTTCAAAAGATGAAATGTACTCCTGTTTGGGAAAAATCCACGTGTAGGCCTACTAGTCCATCTGCTTCTAGATCTAAGTCTTGAATATAGTAGACCTATAATTAGTTTACTGGTACAAATACGACATAAACTCGTGGAAAGCTAAGTACGCAAAAAGTTGATTGTATTTTCAAACTTAAAAATAACAATTCATCACTTACTATTAGAATGCCAATTTTGCTTGCTAGATACCAATTGAATAATATGGAGTTTTTTTTTAAGTATGACAAATTAAGGGGCATTTTGAATGATGAAGAAATTGACATTATTTTGATTGCAAAAGTTATTCTATCCACACCTATTGGAAGATTAAACTGAAGTTTTATTTCACTTGTTCTTATTTTTGAAGGGAGAGGGGTAAACTTTTGCATGGTGTCTAAAATCAACTATCCTGTGAACAGACATTAAACTAATATTCATTCAATTTCACACCACACACACACCACACACACACACACACACCACACACCACCAACACACATCTTTATATTTGTCTATGTATGTATGATGTATGTATGTTGTATGTATGTATGTATGTATGTATATATGTATGTTTGTATGCATGCAAAGTATGTAGTATGTGTGTTATTTATCTATCTATCTATCTATCTATATATCTATCTATCTATCTATCTATCTATAAAAAACTTTGTTAAGAGCCCAAAAAATGACCGAATACCACATCTAACACACCCAAAATTTACATTGATACGAAATTAGCATAAAATCCAAACAAGATAATTATCTTACTCATTTGCATATGCACATAATGTGTACAGTGTTCAACACCAGCCTCCAGAAATTGCTCTCAAAAGTTCCCAAAGTGCTCGAAGCGCCAAAATATATGATTATACTGAAACGTTCAACATTATGAAAAGAGCAAGAATATGTCTGGCATCAATTATTTAGGATAGGATTACAATTTTTCCCAAATATATGTTGAAAAAAGTTTCGATTTTTAACCAATTTTTATTTAGCTTCGTGGATTTTTCAAACAAAAACACACACATTTTTTTCGTAAATAAGTTTTCTTTCGCACACGTATGCTGCCGTTATACAGAACTGGGTTTGGTTTCGAATTATTTCATTGAATCGACCTAAAATTTTTCTTGCAAATTTCGTACAAGTTTGAAACACTTCAAACCAAAACCTATGCAAACATGACATTTAGACCTAAGCTATTCGAGCTGATTATTCTTGGGTAGCCTACATTCTGTATGATGGATCGCTTTTATGATTGCGTTTCTGAGGACTTTTTTTAGCCAGGTGAGTTTTAATGCCATAACAGTCTTTTTGATGTCAGATATATTTAACCTCCTTGTTAACCTGAGAATGGCTGTTTTCTAAATATTATATTTATTTTTTGTCCCTCACAAATTGGAATACTGATCTCTGATTACTTTTATAATACTATAAGGAGGATTTGGGAACAGCAGCCCGAAATACACTATCTTTGAAAGAAGAGTGACTTTAGAACAGCAACCCTGCCAAGTGATGTGACCTGGGCATTTCAACTAATTCATTTGTCTTGACCTGAGAAAGATTTTCACCATCTTAATATTCATTATATCTGTAAGGACATTCGAAAACCAAACACTATTTACCCATCTTAAACATTTATTATATCTGTTGGATCATTTGAAGACCAAAAACCCAGAATGCTCAGCATTCCGGTTTCTGCATGATTTTGTATGGTACTTTATCCTTCAGTTTTTCTTGCTACCATTTCTATGGCACTGGTTTTGCCCGTATTCAAGAAGAGACTAGATCTTTTCCCAAAACATGTTGTGTTTTGATAGTTTCTTCGAACGAATTTCTAACCCAATCCAACATATTTCTGTGTCATCTGCTCACTGAGCAAATTCGATTCCTCAGCATTGAATTTCATGCCCTTCATTAGTTGTATGTTTTCCCAAAGGGGGGGTAAGCCCAAGAATACATTCAGACCTGAAGACCAATGCATTATCAAATGTCAAATATAAGATCGGATCATCGTAAAAGCGGGTAGGCTTAAAAGTTCTTCCCCAAATTATAAACGAAGATGAAAAAATGTCTTGAGTGGTAATATTGGGGGGAAAACATTTGACTTATTACGACGGGAGTGTCCGCGGAGTTCACCCCCTCCCGTACGAAAAGAAAGAAAAGAAAGAAAATCTTCAAATCTCTTTTAAATAAGTTAAAAAGCATAGATAGTAGGGCTATCAAGCTAGCTCTTGGTTGTCCCAATGTACTCTAACACACATAGAACATATAAAGAGAGCAACATGTTCTCATTACAGAACATCGAAAATTAGCAGTTTAAAAATTATAATCAGAAGTCTGTCTGTCGTTAATAATACACAGGAAGAAATATTTCAGATGCAGAAACAGAATTCCCAAAGAGAGCAAAAAACTACACTTCTTCAGCCTATCAAGAATTTTACTGAAGACTTTTATGAGTAAAGCAAAATAGATATTCACAATATTTCAGTCATGCCTATTATACCAATGATGCCCCCATGGGAACAAAGAAAGGCAAAGTTTGATATAGATAACAGCAGTTACAACAAAAATGAAGAAGAGAATTATTAGTTACTGACGTTCGTCTTCATTTAGATTCAAAATATTCAAATAATCTAAAAATTTTCACTGATGGTCCGTATTAGAAACGTCAGACAGTGGTGCAGGTTTTGTTATTCCTTCGCTCAGAATAGAAAAGCCCAAAATTATTTAGGCAAAGGTGTTTCAATATTTACGTCTGAATTATACGCAATAATGCAAGCTTTAGAATTCATTGTGATCTACCTTTTTCCATTTTAACAACATCTTACTAGTGTTGTTTTCAAAATCAGTTTTACAAACGCTCAAGCAAAATAGCTGCAACAGTCGAAACGATATTGCCCTTTGAAATTAAGTTTTTAGTTCATCGTGTTGCTATAAAAGGTATTGGTATTGACTTTTGCTGGGTGCCATCCCATTCTGGGCTCTTTTGGAATGAGGTTGCTGATAGAGCTGCTAAACGAGGAGCTTTCAATAACTCTGACACTTTTCAAATGCGAAACTGGCATTATAAAAGATGAAATGTACTCCTTGTTGGAAAAAACCCGTGTAGGCCTACTAGTCCATCTGCTTCTAGATCTAAGTCTTGACATATAGTAGACCTATAATTAGTTACGGGTACAAAATACGACAAAACTCGTGGAAAGCTAAGTACGCAAAAGTTGATTGTTTTGCAATCTTAACAAACCAATTCATCACTTACTATTAGAATGCCCAATTTTGCTTGCTAGATACCAATTGAATAATATGGAGTTTTTTTCTTAAGTATGACAACATAAGGGACATTTGAATGATAAAGAAATTGACATTATTTTGATTGCAAAAGTTATCTATCCACACCTATTGGAAGATTAATCTGAAGTTTTATTTCACTTGTTCTTATTTTTGAAGGGAGGGGGGGTAATTTTTGCATGGTGTCTAAAATCACTATCCTTGTGAACAGACATTAAACTAAATATTCATTCATTACCACACACACACACACACACACACCACACACACACACACACACACCACACACACACACACATCTTTATATTTGTCTATGTATGTATGATGTAAAGTATGTATGTATGTATGTATGTATGTATGTATATATGTATGTATGTATTTCATGCATGTATGTATGTATGTATGTGTCTATCTATCTATCTATCTATCTATCTATATATCTATCTATCTATCTATCTAAACTATAAAGAAACTTTGTTAAGAGCAAAATGTGACCGAAACCACATCTAACACACCCAATTTACATCTGTACGAAATTAGCATAAAATCCAAACAAGATAATTATCTTTCTCATTTGCATATGCACATAATGTGTACAGTGTTCAACACCAGCCTCCAGAAATTGCTCTCAAAAGTTCAATGTGCTCGAAGCGCCAAAATATATGATTATACTGAAACGTTCAACATTATGAAAAAGAGCAAGAATCATGTCTGGCATCAATTATTTAGGGTAGGATTACAATTTTTACAAGTTATGTTGAAAAAAGTTTCGATTTTAAAACCATTTTTATTTAGCTTCGTGGATTTTTCCATCAAAAACACACACATTTTTTTCGTAAAATAAAGTTTTTTTTCGCACAGTATGCTGCCGTTATACAGAACTGGTTCGGTTTCGAATTATTTCACTGAATCGACCTAAATTTTTCTTGCAAAATTTTGTACAAGTTTGAAACACTTCAAACCAAAACCTATGCAAACATGACATTTAGACCCAAGCTATTCGAGCTGATTTATTCTTGGGGAGCCCCACATTTCTAGTATGTGGATCGCTCTTTATGATTGCGTTTCTGAGCTTTTTTTTAGCCAGGTGAGTTTTAATGCCATAACAGTCTTTTTGATGTCAGATAATTTAACCTCCCTTGTTAACCACTGAGAATGGCTGTTTTTCTAAAAAAATTTTAAAATTAATTTTTTGTCCCTCACAAAAAAAGAATACGATCTGATTACTTTTATAATACTATAAGGAGATTTGGGACAGCAGCCAGAAATACACTATCTTTGAAAAAAAAGAGTGATTCAGAACAGAACCCTGCCAGTGATGTGACCTGTCTTTCAACTAAATTCAATTTGTCTTGACCTTGAGAAAGATTTTCCCATTTTTATTTCATATCTGTAAGGCATTCGAAAACCAAACACTATTTACCCATCTTACATTTATAAATCTGTTGGATCATTCGAAGACCAAAAACCAGAATGCTCAGCATTCCGGTTTTGCATAGATTTTGTATGTACTTTATCCTTCAGTTTTTTGCTACCCATTTCTATGGCACTGGTTTTTGCCGTATTCAAGAAGAGACTAGATCTTTTCCCAAACATAGTTGTAGTTTTGATAGTTTCTTCGAACGAATTTCTAACCCAATCCAACATATTTCTGTGTCATCTGCTCACTGAGCAAATTCGATTCCTCAGCATTGAATTTCATGCCCTTCATAGTTGTATGTCTTCCAAGGGGTGGTAAGCCTAAGGAATACATTCAGACCTGAAGACCAATTGCATTATCAAATGTCAAATATAAGATCGGATCATCGTATATAGCGGATAGGCTTAAAAGTGTACTTCCCAAGATTATAAACGAAGATGAAACAATGTTCTTGAGTGGTAGATATACTGGCGATAACATTAGACTTATTTACGACCTTATTCGCTATCCAAACGTTACAAATCGTTCTAGATTGTTGTTCTGTATTCATTCTGTGAAATCTTTCGACACTTTGACTGAAATGAATTGAAAATCTTGAAAGTTTTTGGATTTGGTCCAACTTTATGCCACTGAACATCAATGTTTTATAGAATATTCAAATGAACAATAATTGTAACAGTCATTGCTCATCATGGCTTACGATTGAGAGAGGCTGTAGACAATGTTAGCCCGTTTCACCATATCTGTTTTTAATCTGCGTAGAAATACTAGCTACTATGATTTTAGAGAAACAAATTGATTAAAGGTATTACAGTAGATAATAGCGAACACAAAAGAGCCCAATTTTCAGATGATACTCAGACGATGACTGAAGGTGCTGCTACATCTTTTGAGGTAGTCATTGAGACGATCAAAGCATTTAGCTATGACTATAATTCATACGAGAGTGATGGCAAAACACATGCAGTATGGTTAGGTAATAAGAAACGGTCTGCAGTAAAGCATTTCGCAAATTTGAAGATCAATCATAAACCTCCAAAATTTAACATTTGAGGCGTATGGTTTATGGTAGATCTAGATGACTGTGAGGAAATGAATTGTAATAACAATCTGTTAAGGAAAATGGCATTACTGTTCAGTTCAATAAAGCCAAAGAGAACATAAAAGCGCTCAATATAATCCTATCCGCACGGAAAGGGACACAAAAGTGTTATTATGCTCTCAGTGATGGTGAATGAGTACTTAAATGCTCACTAAAATGGAATGATGTTCTGACTATAGATTAAAACCGGAACGCTATTTTTCACAGAATACATGAAATAAAAGAAACAAAGCTTAAATAGTTCGAAATCAGGATAATTCACTGGATAATTGAAACAAATGCATGCCTTAAAAGCATGGGGGGTATTAATGTTGAGAAATGCAGTTTTTGCAAAACTGAGAATAAAATCACTCTCCATTGGTTTTGGCAGCGTGACATCGTTAAAAAAAATTGGAAAGGCCTTTTAACCAGCATAAATTGAAAGTGTAAGTGCACAAGAGAGAGAGAGAGAGAGAGAGAGAGAGAGAGAGAGAGAGAGAGAGAGAGAGAGAGAGAGAGAAGAGAGAGAGGAGAGAGAGAGAGAGAATGGATACATAAATTGTTTCGTTTGGATATTCACAAAATCAGGATGAATTTTTTTGTTTGTCTTATGATCTTGCTCGCCAAATTCTTTGTATACAATTGTAAACTAAGAAAATACAACCATCCCTTTTCTAAGGCAACTATATTATTGACACAACATAGAAAACACCTATTTTTTAAACATGGTCTCTTCTGCTTTTCTTCTGGGTGGAAATGTTATGAACTTCTTATCAATGAAAATAATTGATTCTAGTGGAGCATATTGCATATACAATGACATTATTTAAATAATATATAGTTTTTCTTTTAGACTCTACTTTCAGAATAAAAAGCCACGTGTGTGTGTGTGTGTGTGTGTGTGTGTGTGTGTGTGTGTGTGTGTGTGTGTGTGTGTGTGTGTGTGTGTGTGTGTGTGTGATGTGTGTGTGTGTGTGTGTGTGTGTGTGTGTGTGTGTGTGTGTGTGTGTGTGTGTGTGTGTGTGTGTGTGTGTGTGTGCACGCAATATGGTAATTACATCTTTTCTATCATGGTCTTTGCCGTACCTACCGGATACAGTAGGAAGTCACGTTTTTGTAAATCATTGACACTAGAAACACTTGCAGTTAACAGAACAACAGACCCCAGACACACGTCAAGTCTCAAATGAATCAACCCAAAGTAACCAGGGTTACAGACATCACAGACACATCATATCATTGGCTCTTTCTGTCGGTTAATACAGACATCTCATATCATTGATCCTTTTTGTCACTGAACACAGACACTTTATATAATTGGCCCTTTCTGTCATGGAACACAGACACATCATAATATCGGTCCTTTTTGTCAGCGAACACAGACACGTCAATGAACATAGACGCACCATACCATTGGCTCTTTCTGACAGTGAACACAGACACATAAGATACCAGGGTCCATTCTGTCAGTGAAATAAGACACATAAGATATCACTGGTCCTCTCTGCAACTGAACACAGACACATCAGCTACCAATAGTTCTTTCGGTAGGAGAAACTCAGAAACATCAGATATTAATGGTCTTTATCAGTGAACTGAGACACATGTATGCAAAATCGTAGAGCCGTATGCGGATGATAATGTATATTAGAGCTAAAAAAAGTACTCTCTCTCTCTCTCTCTCTCTCTCTCTCTCTCTCTCTCTCTCTCTCTCTCTCTCTGGAATTGTTTATGGATGGGGTGAGGTGGGTCTTTTTTGCCAGTGAAGAAACATGACGTGACAAACAAAAGCAGGTAAAACTGCTTCATGTTTCCCATGCATCTGCGGCATGAACACACACACACACACACACACGCACGCACGCACGCACGCACGCACGCACACACACAGAAACAAATACACACACCATGCACACAGACACACGCACGCACGCACGCACGCACGCACGCACGCACACACGCACGCACGCACGCACGCACGCACGCACGCACGCACGCACGCACGCACGCACGCACGCACGCACGCACGCACGCACGCACGCACCACACACACACACACACACACACACACACACACACACACACACATCTGGCTGTATATTTACCATGCCAACGATGTTGATAAGGACGAAGCTTTACAGGGGGCAGGCAGAAGGGTGCTTCAAACATACGTGAATTTGGTGCCTCGCAAAAATCAATGCACACTGGCTTAGATGACTACGAAATGATCGAGTCCTCCCGAAGGAAGCATGGAAGCACACACACACACACACACACACACACACACACACACACACACACACACACACACACATACACACATACACACACACAGATACACACAGATACACACACACAGATACACACAGATACAGACACACACAGACACACACAGACACACACAGACACACACACACACACACACACACACACACACACACACACACACACACAGACGCAAATGCATATGTACAGAAACGCACACACATGTACAGATACATGCCCATATGGACAACACACAAACAAACAAAACAAACAAATAAAAGAAAATAAACCAGGAAACAAAGAAACTAAATGCACGCACACAAATAGACTACACACAAACTCACACACATATACTAAAACATACACACAAGCACACATACACTCGCATCTATACACAAACACATACACAAACGCACGTACACAAACACGCTCAAACACAAACACATACACAAACGCACGTACACACACACACACACACACACACACACACACACACACACACACACACACACACACACACACAAGCGCGCGCGCACACCACACCACACCACACCACACCACACCACACCACACCACACCACACCACACCACACCACACCACACCCACACCCACACACACACACACACACACGAGCGCACGCGCGTGCACACACACACACACACCACACCACACCACACCACACACACGTACACTCACTCACACACACACACACACACACACACACACACACTGTCACGACCGACCCCTGAAGGTCTGCCCTGACAGGATCGGTCTAGATGGGAGTGAAGGGAGTGACTGACCTCACACGCCTCGCAAGAGACCACACAAGAAAGATTACGATACAATACACCATTTATTCACACCAGCACACACATAATCACAAATAAGCATTCCAACACACACAACATGCACAATACACAAAAAGCTTTTCAACGCACACACCATACACATAGTCACAAACAAGCATTCCAACACACACAACATGCACAATCACAATCAACCATCCCAACAAAACGCATTCCTTTCAACGCTTCATGTGGTTCCCCCACACTTCTGTCTCTCCAAAGTCCTCCGGGAGCACCGGGTCGACTCAGGCACCCCAGACCGGGTCTGTTCCTGAATATAGTCTTTCAAGGCCGACACCCTTGACACACACACACACCCAAATGGCACGACACAGTGCTAACCACACCCGGTCACGTGCGCTGCAGGAGGCCCGTGGCAGTGGAGAACGCCTCCGGTGGGACGAGGCGCCGCCGCGGAAAGTCCCGGACAGGGCCAGGAACATCCAGTAAAGCCCACGTGCTCCTCAACCAGTGCGCGGCCCCAACGACGCAAGCATCGGGTGGAGCCCCCGGGGAGGAGAGAATAAAGGAAGGAACTGGAAGGAAAGGAGAAAGGGTACTGGAACCCCGCAGTCAGTACGGTCTGATATTTGCGGCTTAATCCTAACAGCCACTCGCATGATGGGCGAGGGGAGGTGTTTGTTGATTAAAATAATAACATCAGCTCAACAGAGACCTGAGCATAACACAGTCAACAAACCAAACGAGGAATGTTCGCTAAAGGTCTCCTCACACGAAGCAGGTAAGAGGTTACATTAACAGGCTAAACAAACAAATATCAATTTATATCTTCATCCTTCCCTCACTCACGTTCAACATTTTCCTTTCTTAGGAACTGGACAAATACAGCAACCGCTGCTCTATAACTGCCACCACATTTGCAAATAATAATAATTCAACGGCACAATTATCCACACATTTTATAACAACATTTCAAAATGACACAATTCTCCAACAACGCATCCAAACGACGAATCATGCGTACGCACGCTCGCAAACATAAAACTCTCGTTCCCCTTGCACGCACAAACAGACGGTGGCCGAAGAATGCGAGACCGCAATTGTGACAGGGGCGGACGAGCGAGACCAAGCAAGTACCAACCCTGAATCACCAGGTTCTCCCCCATCCCCGCCGACTACCGCATCACCAGATGCATAAAAAGGAGAAAGACTTTAAGATTAATTTTGACTGGCCAGGTTAAAGATTGAATTAACCAGAAAAAGTGGTCTCAAACAATATTTCTTTTATAATTTTGAAAACCAATAGAAATTGCGCAAAGAGAAAAATTAGCCGGCTAACAACAAAAAAAAACAACAACAAATAAACCACGAAACTGATGCTTACCAGCTACCCGTGGGTGACCCAAAGTGGCGGGTCAAGCGACTCTCTGCCCTCTGTCCAGTTGAGAGGACAGCAGAGCAGATGCGGAAAAAAGATGACGTGATGTGATGTCCCTCCCCTACAGGCCGACTGTAGGAATGAAGGTACCGACCGTACCTTCGACGAAGTGGTGAAGAACCAAAAACAGAGCAGGCGCTCTCAGTGACATCTTCAGCTCGAGTGAAGAGAAAACCTGCCTAAACGATGGCAGCCGACATGCCACGCTACGTCACAGTGAGCATACCTCAAGCCTAAGAGGAATGATGCACGTGCGGCAGGTAGAAAGACAGGCGAGAAACCGATAGAGACAGCCAGTTCAAGCGAAAGGTACCAGCCACCCGTGAACCTGCAGGATGAATTGCACGGGCAGTGGAATTAGAGAGAGAGAGAGAGAAAGTAAACCTAACCTGAGCTGAAAGATATTAAGGTGCAAACGCACCACAAGCCACATTAAGGGACGGATACACGACAACAACGACAATAAATAAATGAATAATTCCACC
>JAFLJL010017592.1:11824-19324 GCA_018398815.1 Conus ventricosus | reverse complement strand
GTTAGGCTAGTTGATAGACGATTTTCGTCTTGTACGGACAGGCGTCCAGGGCCGGTATGCAGATACCTCTGATACTTTAACAGTCCGATAGGATCTATCCCACCGAGATCTATCGGTGGGACAGTTCATCCGATAGCTCGGCATGCATGGACATCCAACAGTGCCTCCACTAACTATCGGGTATCCGTGGCTGCTCTAAGAATAACTTGGCAGGGATTCCCTAACTTCCGTCCTCTTCGTATTCTTCAATTCTTTTATTTGATTTTCATTTTTTTTAAGTGGATTAAAGTGGTATTTCTTTTTTCAATTTTTATTTTTCTATTGTTTTGTTTTGCGAGTTCTAATCGGGAACTCAGCAATGACGTAATATAATGTCGTAACTTATGTACACGGAGCGTGTCGTCATTTTGTTCTGACTTCATTTTGACCATGGAATTTCAAACTGGACAGAACACTCCCATACCTTATGGTGAAACGCCATTAAAGCAAGTACAACATAACTATCTTTAAATCATCTTTCGTACACATTTGTTGAACCAAAGAAAATTACAATGTTATTTTAAAGATTCAGGTGACGGGCTCTCTGCCTCCTTGCGGGACCTTATATCTCCTACCTCACAGACAAGGCAATAGAGTCCGTGATTGGTGGAGTGGTGTCTGTCAAAACGTAAGGAGCTTGCTAGTTTTTTATTCAGTGCAAAAATGAGCGACAAAGAAAGAAAGCTGACTGCAGGCAGAAAGTATTGCTGGTGATAGCAGTTGAAATACTAAGCCCAAGTAAAAACAGTCTGGGTATGTTTTCAAGGACCTGGATGAGGCGTTTTCTTCTTCTGTTCCAAGTATGGTGAGCGGGGATCCGGAAATGAGTCTTAAAAACGGGAAAAAAGTGACAATAATTACTTTCAAATTTCAAGTACTTCCGAAAAACTTAGTTTTGAATGTTGTGTTGAAGATACAACCCATATTGTGCGCCTAATAGAAAGGTGTAGTGTTGTCAGCGTCTGCCATCACACCAAGAAACACTGTTTAAGTAAAGTTACAAATATGCGCAGATGTGGTCAGTCCTCACACCCCCGAGGAGAATCACCTTGGACAGATTCTGTGTAACAGCATGTTGGACCACTCTTGTCAGTTTTCATGTCGATGTCCTGCCTAAAAACGCTGGCCAAAGAAGTTAAAGTTTGAAATCAAAGAACTATATTTTGTTTCAAGAGGCTATTCGTCAAGCAATAGTGAAAGCTGAAACAGAAAGAGTCTGTTAATCAGCACTCTTATGCGGGACGTTGTAAGGAATGTTGTATATTGGATTGCAAATTACACAAATGCTGTAAAGTCTTTTCCGTTTCAAACTCAAACAGAAGGATTATTTGAACATTCCATACCACTGGCCCCTGAAGACCCATCAGCTGATCACATAGCGACCAGCAGTCATCTCCCTCTATGAAGTCATCAGTTGGTCAACATGGCGACCAACAGTCTTTCTCCCTCATGAAGTCATTGCTGGTAACATTCGACAGCGGGTCAATTCCCTCTAAGAAGTCATCCGTGGTCATTCAGGCGACCAGCAGTCATCTCCCTCCTAGAAATCAGTGCTGGTCAACATGGGACCAGCAGTCGTCTCCCTCCAAGAAATCATTGCTGGTCAACATGGCGCCCAGCACTATCTCACTTCAAGAAGTCATCCGCTGGTCAACATGGCACCAGCCACTCATCTCCTTCAAGAAGTCATCCGCTGGTCAACCATGGCGACCTGAATCATCTCCCGTCAGAGTCATCCGCTGGTCAACAAGCGACCCAGCACTCTCTCCTTCAAGAAGGTCATCCGCAGGTCAAACATGGCGACCAGCACTCATCCCCTTCAAGATGTCATCCGTGGTCACATGGTGCACCAGGCATTCATCTTCCCTGAAAGTCATCCCGTCGGTCAACATGGCGACCAGCAGGTCTCTTCCCTGAAGTCATCAGTGGGATCAATACATGGGTGAGCAGCGTCATCTCTCCCTGAAGTCATCAGTCGGGTCAAATGGTGACCAGCAGTCCTCTTCCTGGCTGACGGGCTAGTCAACAAAATGTCCAGCAATCATCTTCTCTGCTGACGCCTACGGATGTTAAAACAGCGAAACCATCTGCCATTTTCCGCTGGGCGGCTTTTTTGTCCGCATCGGGGCCCCCTTCCTCATATTGTGTGAAGCAGTTTTCAGTGAGGAGGCATAGGGATAGCCCTGTCATTCCAAACCTTCATTTCAAGAGTTCAGAGCGTCATTACGTATCATGCTCAGCCCGTGGAAAAAAAAAATCTCCCAAGCATTCACCCCCACCTCACCCCACCCCCACCCCCCAGTTCGCTGGCTAACATCTGCTTTTAGCAGTTTTGATCTGGTATTGTAACTGCGTCACCTATATTGATACTTATCCACCATTAAATTAGGTTAACATATGACAGGAGAAAAAGAACAACAGTCCATGTGATACTTTGTCGGTTTACAATGGAATCGCACGATCCTTGTCAAACTAATATTGATAATTTGAGTATGCATCTTTCAGTAAATTTCATCATGTATTCTCTTCCGTCCCTAAATGTCACTCAACAGAGTTGCCAAAGATACAAGGTTATTACTATCCCCCGGTTTATCATATATGCAAAGAATCTGATAATAGTAAGTACAGCTCTATATGTACAATGTGGTTTAGATTCACATACGTTAGTCTTTTCTTTTGCAAAAGAACGGTTAATGTGCTCGGCATCCTTTATAAAACTGAAAGTTTCAGACAATCAAATTTTACATTTAGCATCAGTATATTACCCACGGGCCCTGATGGGCAAATACTAATTGTTACGTTCTCTACAACTGTTTAAAGAAAAGTGGATTCATTGTGGATTTCAATTTCCGTCCTTTCTGGCTAAGTAGTCCAAATAGTTTCTCACCCCCCTGACATTTCTTCATGGAAATAGATGTGGATTCATCTTTTAATGTCTTCCTGCCTTACACCCAGTCAGGCGAGAACTACGCGCCATCCCACGACATAACCATCTCTACTAGAGCACCCACCCCCTCCCCTCACCCCTCCACGGGCTTGATCTTCCCTTTGTTTCACCTGCCTTTAGCATCAACAGCAAAATGGGCTACAGCCAATGGACCCACTCGGTAGTGACCATGTGCCACTTACTTTATATCTTTTAAAGAATCCGTTGCATCTGAAGTTAGTGGTGTAGATGTTCTACCCAATTTCATTACATAAAGGCAGAATTGGACACTTTTGTAAATTACCTCACTGAGAAGACTGAGAGTGAAGTATTTGTGAGGATATTAAATCTTTTTTGTTAACTTCAGAAAGGCAGTTCTTGAGGCTGCGCTTTAGCTATTCCCCCAAAAGGACCAAAACCGGTGTGACACATTCTCAGGAATGTCTGTGGAATCAGGCTTGCGAGGAGGCTGTTAAAGCAAAACACTGCTTATTCTATTGGCTAAAGTTTAGAAAAAGTTCCTGTGAAGAGATAAAAGCATGCAGCTTCATATAAGAATTGTGCAGTACAAAAATAAAAACAGGTTACAGGCAAGCAAAAAGACAATTATTGGTCAGTTTGTCAAATGAAGTATCTGACTGTAAAGATTTGAAAAAGGTGTGGGATAAGGTGAAAGAAATGAAATTCGGGCATTAAACTCCCAAGATTACCCATCAAAACAATAAGAAAAGAATTCTATTCCAAAGAAAAGGCTGAGGAAATTTGCATCTATGTACGTTACACATGTTGTATGGAATGTTGCTTAATGAGCAAACGTCGTGTAGATGGAATGAAAAAAAATACTGATAACTATAGAGCATCCAGTACCAAACAACAATATTACTATCAAGGTATCAATATCTTTACAGGAAGTGCCAGGAATTGCTATCCGTTGTGGGAATAAACCGGTTTCGGTTGGTTTGGATGGGATTTCTTAACTATGTTAAACCATTTACCACCGAGAATGGATAGTCCTTTTTCTCATAAATTCTTTCCCAATGGTGGGAATGTGGACAAATTCCCGATATATGGAAGCGTCTATGTGACTCCTATTCTAAAAGCAGGGCAAGCCTCGGTCAGAGACTTCTAGCTACAGACCCATTTCAGTCCAAGTCTATACTGGAAAAGTCTGGAAAAATAGTAAATTCTGAATGGCTATTACTTGTGATAAAAATTATGTCTTTTCTTCACAATCAATCTGGATTTAGAAAAGGGGCAAAGTACAATTGATCCAACCTGACACGACTAAACTAACTCAAATTAAGAAACAGTTTTTTAAACGTAAAAGTGTTCCTTGGTCCTTCTTTGATTTTCTAATGCTTACGGGTCAGAGTGTGGCACAGCCCGATTGTTATAGAAACTTACAACAATTGGTCTTTCTGGTGCACGTCTACAATTACTGTGAAATCCTTTTTAAGTGGGAGACACCTAATGACCAAAGTTGGTGTGACTTATATCCTCAAAGGATCTATAAATATGGGATTCCACAGGTTCTATACTCTCCCATTGTTATTTCAACGTTATGCATATGCTTATATACATGTTTTTCATCATATACCAAGGAGCCAATATGCTGATGACATTGCCAATATGGATTAATGTATCTTTCATGAAAAAGAACAACTTACGTCCACATAAAATTATAGCAGAGCTCTTCAGCACGTGCTGGATAATTTAAATAGTTATATGCATTTGATGCTTTCATTTCTCTGTGAAAAGAACTTTGGTTCTCTTTAACAATGGATATAACCAAGTAACTGCCTATATTTCTTTCTGGAGGACGGGAACTTTTTTATAAGTTGAAGTAAAAATTTTTAGGTGTCCTACTGTACACCAAAACTAAACTGGGAAAAAAACATATGACCTCAATTGTACTGAAGCCGTTTAAAAGTTTTGAATTTTCTAAAAATTGTAGTCATTTTCCATGGGGACAAATCCCATGTTTTGTTGAATTGAACCAGTCTTGTACGACAAGATGACTTAGCGACAGGAAATTATTCTTTTCTGCTTCGCGATCGATTTAAAGAACCTTCAATGAATTGACAGTAAAGCTGTAAAGTTGGCCTGGGTGTACCTGTTGCAGACACTATGTCTCTGATAGCTCTATAAGATAGCAGGCCTTTTGCATTGATGAAGAAAGGAAAATAAGTTTGGTCAAATATGTCGTGAGACGGATTGCGTGGACGACCTTGAAGAGTTAAAAACCAGTCCGACATTGATGTTTCGAAAAAATGCACAGAAACAATTCAACTTTAGAGAAGTTTCCGACGTTTTTAATTCATCAAAGATTGACCCACACGAGGCTTGCGACCTCGCGTACTGGTTCGGGTACCCCTTGGGAAAAAAACGGAAGTAACGTTAACCTTTTTTTTCTGCTCTAAATTCCAGCGATTTCGCCGTTGTGTTATAGCAGCATCTTCCAACCATTGAATGCACGCACTCTCGAAAAGTTTATCACTCTTTAAAAGTATCCACTGACGGCTCAGTTCATGATGGGTAGGGCGGGATCTGGCTTTGGCAATTCAGATTTCAAAGCCGATAAAATAAAATCATATTATTTTGGTAAGGGTCATTCCTATTTACAGCTGAATAGTTGCTGTCCTGCTGGGATTAAATTATTTATTTTCCTTGCCCCCCAATCTCAATATTTAATATCCTTCTGTTTCGTGTTGATTCACATCAGTTCTTACAAAGTTGGCATTGTTTTGAAAATTCACAGAGAGAGATATTATTTGAGTATAAGTACATGTTGCACTGTCTGTACCTGAAAAAGGTCCTAAGGTTGTATTTTCTTGCGGGTTCCATCGCCGCCTCCTTCGTTTTTCACTGATCAAGCAGATAGGCAAGCAAAATGGGGAGCAAGAACTATTTTGGTAGTATTAAGGTTGCTTGTCCTTTTATAAAAGGAAATTAGTCATATAATCGAGAGGAAGTTTCTTGAGTCATACAGTTCCTCATCAATCCTCGTCCCCAGCAAACTCTGTCCAAACTTTGTGTCGATTAGCCGACGGTTTCAAGCTGACTTTTAGACTTTTATGTAATTTTCCCTACCGAACCACGTATTGCCAGACTGTTAAAGTGCGTATGTAGTGGGGATCTTTCAGTTCAACATGTGATTTTTGATTGTGAGTACGCAAACCCTTTTTTTGAATGGTGGTTATACCAAGTGCTGACACTGGGCCATGTTAATGAGTTTGACTTTTTAAGATTCGTTGCCAGTTGTTTCTCTTGTTTTTTTAACTTAACGAGTAACCTTTTGGGAAGTCCATTAAGGAGGGAACATTTTATAATCATAATCGCTAAGTTAGAATAGTTTAGTTATTTTCTCATTTTTGACAAAGTACTGTTCCTACAATTCATCTATCCTTATTTTTGTTCTATGTAACCACATCGTCCTCTTTTTCTTTTGAGTTAATAGTCTATCAATTGTAAACACTATGTTAGGTAGACGTCTGCAATCACCTATATGTGTGACAGACGTAAAAGGCATTCCTTCCTTCCGTCCTCCGTGCGCATGCATTCTCAGTTTAGCAACAAAATCGCGAGGGGAAGCTGGGCGCGGGGAAAAACGTTTTCACGGACATGGTGTTCAAGCTGCCTTGCCGGTTGGACAGTTCAATTGTTCTGCCAATTGAATCCTGGCTGCTGCAGAATGTTAGTCGCCTGAAATCTAATTTTCGAGTTACAGTTCACCATATCGTTTTGTCCAGTGGATGCATGTCCTGTCCGACCAAATACGTTTTCTCGCAACATTCGACGTCTCCGCAATTCTCAGAGCGACAAACGCGGGTAGCCCCTTGTCAACAATGACCTTAGATTCGGACCGAAAGCGAGATATCGGAGGGAGGGTACCACTCTAAATTATCGGGGAGGATGGGGTGGTGGGGGGGGGGGGGAGGGGCAGGTCTCTATGTGGCTTCCGGCATCCCGACCGTCCCCACCACCCTCTCTCCGCATTATTGCGCCGACTACCGCATCGTTGATAGAGATTTATCGGGCCTATCTGCATACCGCCCAGGACATCTTCATACATTCTGTGGATACGTCAACTCTGTCCGTCCCTTTATCAGTTTCGTGGATGAGTCATCCACTACCGCTACAGATTTTTCTGCGCGCGCACGCACGCACGCGCGCGCGCACACACACGCACACATACACAACACACACACACACACACACACACACACGCACGCATGCACGCATACACCACACACACGCACGCATGCACGCATACACACACACACACACACACACACACACACCACACACACACACACACACACACCTACCTGCATTCACACACACACACACACACACACACACACACACACACACACACACACACACACACACACACACACACACACACACACACATTCACACACAACTCGACTTAGAAACTGACACGTTTCATGAGCCAGCTGACTCTCACGCCTGAATGCATATCAGCACCAGCCATCCCAAACACCGCAAGGTAAACCCTTCCTTGTCTGATC
>JAFLJL010017592.1:0-10824 GCA_018398815.1 Conus ventricosus | reverse complement strand
CTCTGACTACGCCATCTTACTTCGATTTCCTCCGTTTATCACACCAAGGGCACAGAGATCACGGCTACCAGTGTTATCACAACAGTATTTAGCAGACCGCTAAGAACCGAATACAAGTCATAGCTCGCACATAAACCCCATACTACGGACCTTTTCGTCCTGCAACCTCCAATTTTCCCACTTTTTTGTTTTTTGTTTTTTCTTCCTTTTTTCTTTTCTTTAATTAAAAAAGAATCTTAATAAGGCGGGCCCTCCATTCTTCTATCTCCCTCCTCCCCCCCCCCCCCCCCCCCCCAACACATTTTTTTTTTAAAGTGAATGTCTCACGCTCATGCAATGTCCGTGTGTTCTTTTAGAGATGGACATTTGTTTGCTGATTTTAGTTGTTGACTACACTACAGACCTACTAATCTTGTGTGTGTGTGTGTGTGTGTGTGTGTGTGTGTGTGTGTGTGTGTGTGTGTGTGTGTGTGTGTGTTGAGGAGGGGAGGATTGGAGGTACGATATATGTTGAACCGGTTTGACATTGGGACTCAGAGTGTGTGCCCATGGGTCCTAGTTTAGACCTCATAATTACTTTTTCACTTGAAACAATCATCCATGAATCATTGAAATCTCTTTATGGTACTCTGTCCATCCATTTACTTATAATCTCTCTCTCTCTCTCTCTCTCTCTCTCTCTCGTTTTACCCTTCATATGCTTTTCTATTTCTGTTTTTCTCCCCTCCATACCCACTACATCTTACATCTAGTATATCACACTGTCATCCATATGCGATTAAACTGTTTCGCACACAAGCGTCCGAGTTCACTAATAGACAGGACCATTGATATCTGAGGTTTCTGAGTTTCACTTACAGAAAGGACTAATGGTATCTGACGTGTTTGTGTTCAGTTACAGAAAGGACCAATGATATCTTATGTGTCTTAATTCACTTATAGAAAGAGCCGATGGAATCATGTTTTCGCGTTCACTGACAGACAGGACAATGGTATCTTTGTTCACTGACGTAAAATACCGATGATATGATGTATAATTAGTGTTCTCTGACCGAAAGGACCCATGATATGATGTGTCTGTGTTCACTGACAGAAAGGACCAATGCGATGATGTGTGTGTGTCTGTGTTCACTGACAGAAAGGACCAATGCGATGATGTGTGTGTGTGTATCCACTGACAGAAAGGACCAATGAGATGATGTATGTGTGTATCCACTGACAGAAAGGACCAATGAGATGATGTGTGTGTGTTTTCACTGACAGAAAGGACCAATGAGATGATGTGTGTGTGTTTTCACTGACAGAAAGGACCAATGAGATGATGTGTGTGTGTGTGTGTGTGTGGTGTGTGTGTGTGTGTGTGTGTGTGTGTGTGTGTGTGTGTGTGTGTGTGTGTTCACTGACAGAAAGGACCAATGAGATGATGTGTGTGTGTGTGTGTGTGTGTGTGTGTGTGTGTGTGTGTGTGTGTGTGTGTGTGTGTGTGTGTGTGTGTGTGTGTGTGTGTGTGCGCGTGTGTGTGTGTGTGTGTGTGTTGATTTGATTGATTTAATTTAGAGTCTGTTCACAACGATGGTGATATTAGGCGTGTGTGTGTGTGTGTGTGTGTGTGTGTGTGTGTGTGTGTGTGTGTGTGTGTGTGTGTGGTGTGTGCGTGTGTGTGTGTTTTCACTGACAGACAGGACAAATGAAATAATGTGTCAGTGTTCACTGACAGAAAGGAACAATGATATGATGTGTCAGTGTTGATTGACAGAACGGACCAAGGATATCACGTGTTTGTTTTCACTGACGGAAAGGACAATAAGCTTACTATACACTTCTATTAAAATGTTACAGCTTTCAATTATAGTCTTTAATATAAGGCTAGACACGTGGGTGGAAAATGGTGCAAAATCATGATTTTGCATGATTTTTTTATCGTAAGAAACACCTAATTATGTCTTCTTTCATAGTATCTACTTATCTGTCATAAAATGTATTTTTAAAAAAGCATCATAATTTAACATAGAGATGACAACTCAACCACATTGTCCATTGTTTTTGTTTATTTTGCCTGAAAATGCGATTGCTTGAACCCTAGCAACTGAAAGAAAGCAATAGACTTTTCCCATCTATCACATATCAACGGAAAGCTCCGAGAGTCAACTATCCGAAAATCGACTCGTCACTGGGCACGGAAATCACCTCATATAGAAAATGACCGGTTTGTAAGGGCACATGTATTGAGAAAATCGCTGAAAATAGTTATTGAAGCATCGCATGCAAGGATTTGGCCAGTCAGCGGTCTCCATTTACATTAACATAATCCCATAATGCATTGCGCGTTATGGTTTCAACTGTAAACAACACAGATGGCCACACGCCACACTTAGGATTTTGTACTAAAACACTATACCATCCATGTAAGCGTTTGAGGCCTGCCATAAATCTGAGCCAGCATTTAAGGTTAAACTGATAATTGAGCAAAAGAACAACTCCCCACCAATTATTTCTCTTGTTTGGGGGGATTTTCACCGATGAAATCACAAAACAATCTGCAAATACATGATATTCGCCTTCATTGATGACACATCTCAGGCCTTTGCACTCACCCGTTGTCACGACCGACCCCTGGAGGTCAGCCCTGACAGGATCGGTTTAGATGGGAGTGAAGGGAGTGACTGACCTCACACGCCTCGCAAGAGACCACACAGAAGGATTACGATACAACACCCCATTTATTCACATCAACACACGCAATCACAAATAAATATTTCAACGCACGCACCATGCACAATCACAATCAAGCATTCGAACACGCACAACATGCACAATCACAATCAAGCATCTCAATACATGGCATACACAATCATAATCATAAATAAATAATTCCAGCACCCATCCCTTTCCCTATCATGCAGTGCCCTCACACTCCTGCCTCTTCAAAGTCTACTGGGAACACCCTGTCGCACTGGGTGCCCCAAACCGGTTCGGTTCTTGAAGAGAGTTGTTCAAGGCCGACACCCTTGACACGCACAAACAGACGGTGGAGGGGCGCGTCCGGGGGACGGGGCGCCGTCGCCGGAGGTCAGACGGGGATCAGGACCGTCCAGCCAAGTCAACGGGCTTTTCACCGTACGTGGCCTCAACCAGTGCGGGGTCCCCACCAGTGCGTGGCCCAACCAGTGCGCGTTACCAACCAGTGCGCGGTCCCAACCAGCGTGCGTTACCAACCAGTGGGCAGTCCCAACCAGTGCGTGGCCCCAACCAGTGCGTGCTCTGGGTGAAGTCTCCGGGAGGAGGGAAAAGGTAACTGGGAGGAAAGTAGAAAGACGGGCACTGGAACCCGCAGTCAGTACTGTCTGACACATGCTGTTAAACCTTAACAGCCATCGCATGATGGGCGAGGGGAGGTCTACTAAATACACCCACAACATCAGTCAACACAGACCTGAGCATAACGCGCAAACCAACCAAATCAGGATGTTCGTTAAAGTCTTCTCATACGAAGCAGGTAAGAGACTGCATTAAACTAACAGGCTATAAAACAAATATGAATTATCTTCATCCTTCTCTCACTCACGTTTAACATTTTCCTTTCTTAGGAATTGAACTAATTAAAGCAACCTGGCTTTACATCTGCCACCACATTTGCAAATAATAATAATTCAATGGCACAATTATCCCACCATTTTATGGCAACATTTCAAAATAACACAAAATTTCCCACCACGATCCAAACGACTAATCATGCGTACGCACGCTCGCGAACATAAAACTCGTTCTCTTGCACACACAAAACAGACGGTGGCCGAGAAGAATGTGAGCCCGGCAATTGTGGACAGGGGCGGACGAGCGAGACCAGCAAGTACCAACCCTGAATCACCAGGTTCTTCCATCCCCGCCGACTACCGCATCACCAAATGCATAAAAAGGAGGAAAGACTTTTAAGATATAATTTTGGACTGGCCAGGTTAAAGATTGAATTAACCAGAAAAAGTGGTCTCAAACAATATTTCTTTTATAATTTTGAAAACCAAAAACAAATTGCGCAAAAGGAAGAATTAGCCGGCTAACATAAAAAAAAAACCAACACAACAACATAATAAACCACGAAATGATGCTTACCAGCTACCGTGGGTGACCCAAAAGAGGCGGGTCAAACGACTCTCTCTGCCCTCTGTCCAGTCGAGAGGACAGCAGCGCAGATGCGGAAAAAGATGAGTGATGTCTCTCTCCTACAGGCCGACTGTAGGAAATGAAGGTACGACTGTACCTTCGACGATAAGGTGAAAGAACCAAGACGGAGCAGGCGCTCCCAGAGACATCTTCCGCTCGTGTGTAAGAGAAAACCTCCCTAAACGATGGCGGCCAACATGCCACGCTACGTCACGGTGAGAATACCTCAAGCTAAGAGGAACCTTGCACGTGCGGCAGGTGGAAAGACAGGTGAGAGGCCGATAGAGCAGCCAGTACAAGAAAAAGATA
The DNA here is from genome assembly GCA_018398815.1 of Conus ventricosus. NCBI lineage: Eukaryota > Metazoa > Mollusca > Gastropoda > Neogastropoda > Conidae > Conus > Conus ventricosus. Next base: position 6,354 of record JAFLJL010017592.1, on the reverse strand, counting down.
CCAGCCACCCGTGAACCTGCAGGATGAATTGCACGGGCAGTGGAATTAGAGAGAGAGAGAGGAAAGTAAACCTAACCTGAGCTGAACTACACAAAGGTTGCAACCACACCACAAAGCCACATTAAGGGACGGATATACGACAATAATCGACGACAACAACCAAATGAACAATTCCACCATCCTAGATGGGCCAATCGTCATAGGCCTCGTAACAAAACCCGTGACAAACCCCCCTTCTAAAAAGCATCTGTTTCTCTGAGATACAGTGCTCCTTTGAACCTTGACGCATGTGCAAATTCACAACAATGGGACCGAACCCAACCCTCTCGTGATCGACAGAGTACGATAAATCCAATACAAACGTTCCACGATAGAATCACACAAGGAAATTACATGATACTACATTTATCAAACAACTAAGCAAACCTTCCAACAATGAAAATAACAATCCGAACCATTGGCGATTCACTACCGTTAACATCACTGAAGTGAAAAACTGTCACACTACACTTGATACGGAGACCAAAAGGGGATATAACCCTGGTTGAGGGGAAGTGTTCCTCTGACTGATTTCTCCAATGTGCTGACTACGGAGCTCGGCTGATGATAGCAATCCGTATTGCTGGAACCCTTGATATGGCGAAAAGTGAAAGCTGAATCTGCAGTTCCGCTGCCTAACTCATGAATCGACGACTGACTGGCCGGATCGGGTCCAGGCACTGGAGAGGATGATGATCGCTCTCCAGTACAAACTTCCGGCCGTACTTCTTCTTGGGCACGCCCGTGCGCGTCCAAATCTGCCAGCGAGTCTCAGCAACAGTAGGGGCATCGATAGTCCTAGGCGGGACAGCCTCTGGGTACCGAGTCGCGTAGTCCACCCCTACCAAGATGTAGCGGTGACCGCGATCGGATGGTGGCTTAATGGGTCCCACCAGGTCGACCCCAACCTTGCTGAATGGCTCCCCAACCAGTGGCACTGATCCTAGGGGAACACGCTTCAAGCGACCCTTAGGCGTTGTCCGTTGGCAGACATCGCAACTGCGGCAGTACTGCCTAACCTGAGAGTTCATCCCTGGCCAGAAGAAAATCCTGTCCTAACTCGCTCGAGAGTCCGCTTTGAGCCCATATGACCTGCCATGGGTGAGATCATGGGCCTGCGGAGAACAGATTCTCTCAAGCTTTGGGGAACGGACTAGCTGCTTGGCCACACGATCTGCCTGAGTGAAAACCCTAAAGAGGATCCCCTTGTGGAGCTTAAAGCCACTTGGGTGTCGGGCCGCTGAGCGGGACGATCTACCAGTTGTCGCAGGCGTTGGACATCCAGGTCCCTGGCCTGAAGACGGACATGCTAGCAGGATCAGCCCTGGCCAGAACTCGTCAGAGATCGGCTGTAGAACGGGACGCAATTCCTGTTTCCTGCTTCTTAGCTTTGGCGCGTGTGGTAAACTTCCACACACGCCTGTACGGGCAGATCCGTAGACACGCACTGACTGCGTCCGTCTGCGAAGGTGATGGTATTCCCTATGATAAGGGAATACAGAGGTCGCTCCACCGCGATGGCCCATACTTCGCCACAGAAGTAGGGGGTGGAGATGAAATGAGTACAGAAGGACGGGTGGAGGTAAAACCAGCCTCCAACCCGCACACATCATTACTAGCGCCCCGCCGGGCTCAGGAGAAACCAAATCCTTATCCACAAAGATCGTTGATGCTCCCGAATCCCTGATGGTGTCGACCAAGGAAGAACCAACAACAGAAAGGAACACCGGGCACTCTGTACCACTAGAAGATGGGATGGACCCCACGTTGGCCGAGGCTACGAGGACGCTGGGAGGACTAGCCCCATGACTACCGGCGGCTTTAGGACAATCTTTCCTAATGTGGCCGGGACGACCACAAAGAAAACACAGTCGGGGTGCTGAGGTCCCGATGAACTGCCTGCCTTGTTCGACTCGCTAGCAGTCGTCGGCGCCTTATTGCCGCTAAATCTGTGGAGGGCTTCTGTCCGTATCTGGGCGATGCCATAAGCTCTACGGCCTCAGCAAAACACCTCAGCGGTTTGAATCGCAGCCGCGAAATCCTGAGGTGCTGTCTCGCCTATACGGATCCTCAACTTGGGGACACGGTGTTGGTAAGCTGTTCGATGAGAATCAGATCCTCCAGCTCCAGCTTAGCCAACTGACGCCAGTACCTAGCGTTTTGCGCAGCCTATCTCCAAACTGCACGAAGGTCTATCGTTGTTCTTTTTCATGGATCTAAACTTCCTCATGTTACGTTTCTGGAGTAAGGTTGGAAACGCTTACGCAGAGCCAACTGCATGTCTGCATAAGACGCGCCTTCATTTAGAGTGAGCACACACTCCCTTGCAGCACCAGATAATCCAGAAAAAAGGTGCATGGCCTTTTGTTCCTCAGACAAATGGTATGAACTAGCAACCTTGTCAAAATGCTCTAAGAACATATCAATGTCCTCACTAGGTCTGAACTCTGGAAGCTTTAATTTTGGGCCTCGAACTCTATCGCTTGCCTGTCGATCAAACCCCTGGTTTACAGACGTGGGAGTCCGCGAAAGAAGTTGTTTCATCTCTTCCCTACGCAGAGCTTCCTGTCTGGAAGCCTCTTCCCTACGCCGAGTTTCCTCTTCCCTACGCTGACCTAACTCCTCTCTACGGAGCATAGCCTCTTCCCTACGCAGAATCTCCTGTCTGTCAGTCTCCTCTCTGCGCAGAGCCTCCATCTATCTAGCTCTTCCTCCGCAGGGCTTCCTGCCTGGAAGCCTCTTCCCTACGAAGGGTTGCCTCTTCCCTACGAAGAGCTTCCTGCCTAGCAGCCTCTTCCCTACGCTGCCGCTCCAGAAACATCAGGACGGAGGTGATGTCCTGGGCGGGGTTCACCACTCCCGACACGGGAGGATGACCGTCTGACCCGTCCCTTGGGTCTCGACCTTCCATGAGGAAAGTCCCCCGGGGCATACTCCTTACGAGGGGAAGCATGGAGAAGAGAGGGCTTTGGTTTCTGCAACTCAACAGAAGCCCACAGTTGCTTCGCTATACTCTGACGCTTCCGAGCGGAAAGTGCCAGTCGGGGTCTCAGCAGGAAAATCCCTAGCGAAGAAGAAGTGAAAGTACTCGCTGGACTATCGGTTACAGCACTGGAATAAGTAGAAGTCACTGTAGTCGAAGTGCTGGTACTAATAGTAGGACTACATTTGAAAACCTTCTTCTTTGACGCACGCGTCGCCATACCACCAGCGCCAGACGTCGCCATGACAACAATATCCTCGGTTCTCAAATACAGGGGAAAGACAATTCCACTTGAAAAAACAGATATTTTTAGGGGTGTGTGTGTGTGTGTGGTGTGGGGGGGGGGACCAGTTCCGGCTGCTCCCACTCTGGCAACACCGCGCTCCACAGCACGAGCAACAGTGCGGTGGGGCTCACCGAAAAAAAAAAAAAAAAAAAACTATGTCCGGCTGCCCCCACTCTGGCAACACCGCGCTCCACGCACGAGCAACAGTGCGGTGGGGCTGGCCGAAAAAAACAAACAAACAAACTGGCAGACGGAATCGGAAGAGAGGAAAAAGTGACACTAACGTCCGATACACCCACCTATACTCAATAATCACCGGTAAAAAAAAACTGGCTAACTACAAAACAGGAATGGAAGACTGAGCGGCAACAGAAAGGAAAGACTTACGGCCGAATCTGCGTGAGGCACCCGGCGGAAGGAGGTCTGGACGCGGTCGACTCCCCTGGTCTCACCTCGACTCCCAGCCACACCAGATGTTCCTTCAGGCCACCAAGATCCCTACACGCTAGAGTCACCAGCCAACCACCCACGAACAAACACGACAAACTGACTAAAACATATACAAAACAGACAGAACTGAACAGGTACTCCGCGAAACGAGAGAGACAGTCAGAGCCCTTCACATCCCGGACGAGGCCCCACAAAATGTCACGACCGACCCTGGAGGTCAGCCCTGACAGGATCGGTTTAGATGGGAGTGAAGGGATGTGACTGACCTCACACGCCTCGCAAGAGACCACACAGAAGGATTACGATACAACACCCATTTATTCACATCAACACACGCAATCACAAATAAATATTTCAACGCACGCACCATGCACAATCACAATCAAGCATTCGAACACGCACAACATGCACAATCACAGTCAAGCATCTCAATACATGGCATACACAATCATAATCATAAATAAATAATTCCAGCACCCATCCCTTTCCCTATCATGCAGTGCCCTCACACTCCTGCCTCTTCAAAGTCTACTGGGAACACCTGTCGCACTGGGTGCCCCAAACCGGTTCGGTTCTTGAAGAGAGTTGTTCAAGGCCGACACCCTTGACACGCACAAACAGACGGTGGAGAGCGCGTCCCGGGGGACGGGGCGCCGTCGCCGGAGGTCCCAGACGGGGATCAGGACCGTCCAGCCAAGTCCATGGGCTTTTCCACCAGTACGTGGCCTCAACAGTGCGGGGTCCCCACCAGTGCGTGGCCCCAACCAGTGCGCGTTACCAACCAGTGCGCGGTCCAACCAGCGTGCGTTACCAACCAGGGGCAGTCCAACCAGTGCGTGGCCCAACCAGTGCGTGCTCTGGGTGAAGTCTCCGGGAGGAGGGAAAAGGTAACTGGGAGGAAAGTAGAAAGACGGGCACTGGAACACCGCAGTCAGTACTGTCTGACACATGCTGTTAAACCTTAACAGCCACTCGCATGATGGGCGAGGGGAGGTCTACTAAATACACCACAACATCAGCTCAACACAGACCTGAGCATAACGCGGCAAACCAACCAAATCAGGAATGTTCGTTAAAGTCTTCTCATACGAAGCAGGTAAGAGACTGCATTAAACTAACAGGCTATAAAACAAATATGAGTTATCTTCATCCTTCTCTCACTCACGTTTAACATTTTCCTTTCTTAGGAATTGAACTAATAAAGCAACCATGGCTTTACATCTGCCACCACATTTGCAATAATAATAATTCAATGGCACAATTATCCCACATTTTATGGCAACATTTCAAAATAACACAAATTTCCCACACGCATCCAAAACGACTAATCATGCGTACGCACGCTCGCGAACATAAAACTCGTTCTCCTTGCACACACAAACAGGACGGTGGCCGATGAATGTGAGCCCGGCAATTGTGACAGGGGCGGACGAGCGAGACCAAGCAAGTACCAACCCTGAATCACCAGGTTCTCTCCCATCCCCGCGACTACCGCATCACCAAATGCATAAAAAGGAGAAAGACTTTTAAGATATAATTTTGATGGCCAGGTTTTAAAGATTGAATTAACCAGAAAAAGTGGTCTCAAACAATATTTCTTTTATAATTTTGAAACCAAAAACAAATTGCGCAAAAGAGAAGAATTAGCCGGCTAACATCAAAAAAAAAAACACAACAACAAATAAACCACGAACTGATGCTTACCAGCTACCCGTGGGTGACCCAAAAAGAGGCGGGTCAAACGACTCTCTCTGCCCTCTGTCCAGTCGAGAGGACAGCAGCGCAGATGCGGAAAAGATGAAGTGATGTCTCTCTCCTACAGGCGACTGTAGGAAATGAAGGTACCGACTGTACCTTCGACGTAAGGTGAAGAACCAAGACCGGAGCAGGCGCTCCAGAGACATCTTCCGCTCGAGTGAAGAGAAAACCTCCTAAACGATGGCGGCCAACATGCCACGCTACGTCACGGTGAGAATACCTCAAGCCTAAGAGGAAACCTTGCACGTGCGGCAGGTGGAAAGACAGGTGAGAGGCCGATAGAGACAGCCAGTACAAGAAAAAGATACCAGCCACCGTGAACCTGCAGGATGAATTGCACGGGCAGTGGAATTAGAGAGAGAGAGAGAGAGAAAGTAAACCTAACCTGAGCTGAACTACACCAAAGGTGCAACCACACCACAAGCCACATTAAGGGACGGATATACGACAATAACGACGACAACAACCAAATGAACAATTCCACCATCCTAGATGGGCCAATCGTCATAGGCCTCGTAACAAACCCGTGACACCCGTAAACCTGTCTATGCTCCAGGGTATTTCCCCCAAATAGTCCCATTCCTTAGATTTTATTTTGTCTGCTTGGAACACCTGGCTTGTACCTTAATGGCATGTGAAAGAAAATGAGGAGAATCAACTTTCTGACTCAATAAAATTCTCGAAACAATCTAACTGCGCCAGTCTATACATACTCGACTCCTGAAGCAAGGGCATGGCGCATTAATTTTTGGTATGCAGCCAGATACGAATCCACTGTTGGCGTTCTATCTGCTTATTCTTCATCGATCTTTGGCCCCTGTAACGAGTCTCACCGATC
>JAFLJL010017591.1:31608-58844 GCA_018398815.1 Conus ventricosus | reverse complement strand
CAGGTTTTGTAGAGCAAAACAACCAATCACATAAAAGTATACACATTGGTTGCCAGTAGTCAATCTCCAATGCTCCCAACTTTAGGTGCATTCCCGTAACAAACTGTAGATTGATCACTGTTATGAGATAGTACAAAGATCAAAGTCCAAAGTCAAAGTCAAAATTTTATTTCCAGATTGGAACATTGACTAAGCGAGAGGAAAAGCTTTTTTCCATCAAGCCATCATAACAAAACAAGAAAACTTCACTAATAAAATATATGAAAACGAAGAAATACAAAAGAGTGAGAAACCAGCGGAAAAGGGCGAGGGATGGTGTTGGGTTAAATTCTGAGGGGGATGAGGTGGGGAGAGGGCAATAGGAGGAGGGGAGGGGGTAGGATGAGGCGTGGGGGTGGAGGCAGAGAAGGAGTACCAACAAAGAATTCAAGCCTGTGATAATTATCTATATCAAGGAAATAACACGACCAGAGAGAGAGAGAGAGGGAGAGAGCGGAGAGAGAGACGAGCAGAGCCGAGAGAGAGAGAGAGAGAGAAAGAGCGAGAGAGAGTATAAGTTCTGTACACTATAATACATGTCTACAACGGCTACAACGCCTAAACGACATGTACATTGGCATAAAAATATACACAAGGATACATCATTGTAAAAATCACAGAAAAGTTATCAAAGAATTTGAGAACATATTGATTGCTAACCATCATGAGATGCTTTTTCGATTTTTTCTTTAACTGATTTTTGTTCTTTATGTTTTTCAAAGTGATTGGTAGTGAGCCCCTATGTATTAATTAGAAATAGCCGGACCTGTTAGAATATAATCAAAGCATAAATTGACAGGAGCTTTGTAGAGGTGTTATGGTCAGAAATCTATATAGAAGAGCTGCCAGTCTAAGGAACCATTCTAAAAGTTTTGTTAGAACTGTGAAACGACTTCTTCATCTAAACCAGGGTCTAAGTTTTTATTAAGAAAATGTACGCAAAATGCAAATGAGCCCATACGTGGTTTATGCTGACTTTGAATAATCTAGCCACCGTCCTGTGGCCCCAAACACCAAGAACTACAAACACCCTTATTAACCTACCATCAGTCTGTCGTATGCGTTTATTGTTTGCTAGGTTCGATGGGGCACACACACCCCAGCGATTTACAGAGGCCCATTGCGGCTAGTAAGATTTTTAGCGCAGTGAAAAACTTTGCACTTACTACTCCAAAACCAACTCAATCTTTAGACAATTGTACATGATCCCTGAGACAAGAACGTTATGACTCAGCTGCTCACTGCTGGATTTGCGGCTTGGCGCTAACACCACCAGTAAAGCCGTGACAGTAGCGACCACGTATCCCCTTACTGGAAGTTCAGCGGGGGCTGCGCACAACAATTGTTAATCTTCCACTTCAGGTTGCCCCCCACCAAATGGAAAATTACCCTCTTTTTCCTAACATACGAGGCTACGATGTTGCTCAAGGCGGGTGTATCATGCAAGCACGTCGAGTTGCGTGACTTCTGGCGCGTATACGAGGGTTACCTGCATTGCACCGTCTTCGGAATTAGTACATGATTTTACTTTGACTGTATATCCCTTTTATGACTCTGCCAATTCTCGATGGAGTTTAGATAGTTAGCAGGATCTCTACAAGACTTTCCACTCACTAAACTATACTGTTGATCCATCTTTGGCGTGTACAAGTGTTTACTTCTTGCATCCATGACTCGTGGGACAGGTTTGAGAAGACTGCTTCTCTACAGGCGTTTCTTTTCTAGTCTTAGAGGCAAAGACATAACTGACGCACTATGAATACGCTCAGAAAGCCTGACAGAATTACATGTCAAACAAGCGGTGACTATCACGATTAATATTAATGGCGGACGTGTGTTTTATGGCAGACCGTCTCTCAGAAATGTAAGATCTACATGCAAGAAAAACATTACAGCTTAGACTCATCACTTTCCTCTCTGCCCAGGCCTTTCTTGGGCCGCCTTCTTACAGTCTCCAAACATCGAGATTGATTAATTTCTGTCTACCCACGCTTTCAGATGATGAGACGGGGTGAGGGGAGGTATTGCATGGCCTCACATCCCTTACTGCAAGCCAAAACAAGTATTTTAGACGATATGATTCCACTAACCATCCAACTATTAATGTATTAGGCGCCAACCATCTGTATGGATGGCCCACATGAGTCAGCCGCTTTCCATGAGAAACTTGAAAGTGATAAAAAGGACTCATGATGTTTAAATACTGTGTTAGGAATGAGTAAGTGCTTCCCCTGTAATCCAAATCGACTAATCTTGGAAGTAGACTTAGAGTATCCTTAGGAACTACACGATCTACACAACGATTACCCCTGCGCAGAAAGAATTAAAGATGAGGTCCATCGAACCTCCTAACCTTGTGCCTAATCTTCGAAATAAAACTAAATATGTGTGCCATGACAGACTCTACAGTTTTACCTACAACAACGGACTGAAATACGAGCTGTTCACCGTAATTACTTGTGATCAAGAGCCTTTATTGAGGCTACTCGAAGAAGACTACGGATCTTAGAACAGCACTGACGCTTCAGAGAAAAAGAAGTTCTTTACATGATGAACCACAGCTGTTTTGGCAAAACTATGGAAAAACCACACAAGTCCGATGTGCCATTAGTACCCCACAGAAAAACAAGCAATTAACTTTGGCTCTAAACCCAACTATCAAGGACTTTAGACACAGATTTAACGGCAGCTGGTTGGCATTAAGATGAGGAAAAAGGATGTTACAGTTGGTCAAGCAGTGTTTATTGGCTTTATGTATTAGGCTGTCTAACTTATTGATGCTAGGAAATTTCTGTACGGACTACTTTTAAACCACTGTACCCAAAGCAAGCGTCTTTACAAAGCCATGATTTTTATTCTAGAGTCCCACTGGAAGACTTTATCAGGCACATTAGAAACAGCCTGGGCTAAAGGAGTGATTGGGGGTATGTCAATGTGGGATATCAAAAAGAAGTCATTACATTAACTGCAAACAAGAAAGTGATTGGACAGATGAAGTGAACTTAATGGGACAGTTATAAAAGCCTATGTTGGTTTGCGGTCAAAGGATGTACAGTATTGCAGACCCAGACTTCTGTAAGGAAAAAAAAGTAAGGAGAAGAAATAAGTTGTCAAACAAAATATAAATCACGACAACTACAGCAACTCTCTTTGAAAACAAAGTATTTTATCACACAAATGTTAATCTGCGCTTATCTTCATCAAGTACAAACAACTGCTGTAACAAGAAATCACTAGTCTTCCCATAACAGAGAAACTTACGTCACTTCTAAGTTTTCATATGCAGTAGGGCATTGGAGAGAACTTTAAAAGATTCAAATGGCTTGTACTTACAACACTTAAGAATAACTTGTACCTTAATTAACTAACCTAAATAGTACTTTATTAAGAACTAACTAGTACTTACAAAACTAGAAACTGTAATTTACTTGTAGATTAACTTGTAATTTACTTGCACTTACTTAAAAAAGTTACTTTCTATTAACTAGCTTAAACTTGTATTATCTATGTTCTACTTGTATTACTTTATCCTAATTCTTACCCCTATTCATAGGGAAAGTGGGGTCTCACAGCGGGCATGTTGTACTTTTTTTTTGCAGAAGTTGTTCTTCTTCTATTTACTGTGGGGGACTTGCTAACTTTGTGTTGCTAGGTATGGTGTTAGGGTTTGTCTGTAAAAAATCACCAACAGCATGACCCAATTCATATTAATACATCTTCTCGTTGATTGTTGTTGTTAATGTATTTGTTGCTGTTGTTGGTGGTAATGTTGTATTATATCTAACAATTTTTGTTTTGCCCCCCGATTGGTTTGCTTTTGCAGTTCTGTTCATTCAGTAGTATCGCCCAGCCTCTCAACCACGGTCCAGGAACTTTTCGTCTTGTAACATTTACTCACTTGGGGTACATTCACTTGTGGTACATTCATTGTGGGCTCCTTGTGGTACATTTGCTCCTGCGGACTGTCCTGTTGCGTTTTCGCTCATTATTTTTTTCTAGGGCTTACCTATACTATGATCAAATAATATATGATTAAAAAGTAATTAAATCCCATAGTCACGTCGCCGAGGGAGCGGTAAACACCAAGTCAGGGCTTTCCTCCAGTTCACCACCCCAACGATCAGTCCACACTTCACCCTTCATTCCACAAGTCAAAACTCAAATAATTCACCCTACCCACTTCACACCAACTGTAACAAATACTAACTATAATTCTTAATCACATCACAATCATGCGCTCACAAGAAGAAAACACAATACATTTGCTCAAACTAAAAACAGACACACTATTACATTAACAAGGCCACGCGTCCGTGTAGACACACACCCACACACTGCTGACGCTCTGCTTCTTTTGTGTACAAAACCTGTGATGCAACAACAATCAATATCGCCAAATGATTTCCAACCCTAAAATGGTATGCACACAACACCAGAGTAATCACTATTCGACATGCCGCAAAGCACGACTCACAATAATCGAATTTCAGATAAGCAAAAAACTATCACTAAACTATAGTTTTCTTTACTTCTGTAGTTCCTTCAACGAAGGTGTGAAACAAAAGACTCCCAAAACGATTGAAGCTTGCCGAGTGTTTTCCGATCAAAACGTTATGGGCTCACCACGCCACCAACGAATAGAGCACATCCAACACTAAGCAGCTGAACAAAAACTAATGAGTGTCCACGGTCTTTTTACGGAGACTGAAAATTCGGTGGCTTCACAAAGAAGTTCATTCAATTCCTTGTCACGTAGATTCTCCTTCTTACAGTCTCTTCGCTTCCCTCGAGACACCTTTGTTCTACCAGAGATACTACAATTAACCTGTTGGTTTCTACGCATTCTCATCTCCCCATCTACTTCCCTCCCCGGTCCCTTCACCCGCTCCTAGTCGGAACGCCCGACCAGAAGTCGTTGCCAACAACAAGGAGTCAATGGAGTTCACTCTTCCCCGCCGTCTGTCTTCGGGACAACAGGTCACCAACCGTCAGTCGCCACCGCGAGAAACGGCCACTCTCACCAGCTCAGGTGGGAAGGGGATCCACGGAAGCAATAATCATGTTCTGGGGATGACATAAAACTAACAGGAATACACCGAGTTCCAAAGGAAACTAAGTCCAACCTACTTGAAAAAAATAGGTAAAATATAATTAAAACCTTCTTCTTTCCCAAACAACGAAAAATGCAAAACACCCTTTGTAATTCTCAAGAAAGAAAACCATAACATTAATATAGAATTAAACTTGAACAAATTTTGACCATCATATTCCAAGGGATCATAATTCAACCACTGTGTTTATATGTATGACGTTGACCTTTGAAGGTCATCATGACCTTGGCCATTCCTAAAAAGTTCAACCGCGCAAGAAGAAATAATGTCACAAATGTCGGCACGCGCTTTTAAATACAACCGAAAATTTTTAATAAAGCAAAAGATTTTACGATACTATGACTTCCAACACTTAACTACAAATTAAATGGCGTTTTTTTTCCCCAAACAACAAAACAACCCTCAAAGCAAACATTACGGGCCTAGTTCCATATAACTATCCACTTGCTTTTTCAAATTAGGCACCCGAACCCTGTTCCTTCTTTATTTTATAAACTATAACACCCTTCAAACCGGGCCGCAGGGCCGCTACTCGTTTCGCCAACGCACGTGAACGATCAAATCTCACACGTTCCCCAACTACCACCGTTTCTCCCCAACATTTTCATCGCATTACGTTAAAAAACGCATAACACATAAATGCCAGAAAGCATGAAACAAAGAGGAAATTGTAATGAATACATTGACCCTGCGACACAGACACAAAGCACAAAATAGATTTCTCGAATCCTGAGAGAACAAGGCAAAAGTTCAACCTGAAACCGCGCCGGCCCCGACAGGGCGAAACTAAACTAGGGCAAATCACAAAATTGGGGGGACAATCCTGTCTTAGCCACAAAACTTCACTGCGGGGGAACAGGAGTTCGAGCCTAAAACAGCATCGTCGTGTGAGGAAATTCTAGTATCGACTGATGTCAACACAAGTGACTCCTGTCTCACCTGAATCCAGTTAGGCCACGACAAATTCCCACAGGTGTTGTGTGGACTTGGGAACGGACAGGTAATCTAAGGAACAACCACACGCCGCTTGCCTGAATAAAAAATAACCGCAATGGCACACCATTCCAACACCAACTATTTTATTATCCGCCTCGCTATCACAAACGTTTAAAATAAAAATTGGTAAGAACAAATCTAACCCTGTATCGTGACACCATGATAGAATGGGCATACTAGTCCAAATGTTAATACATGTCAATGCAAGTGTTTTCTAGAGGATGTTTAAACTGGATCTTGTGATAAGTCGTTATTTTAAATCTTCTTCTTAATCAACCGGCGCCATCTTACTTACTACTTAAGCAATAAACTCTATATTGTCTGACACTGATTAATCATTTTGACCAAGCTGTGTTCGTACCTAGCGTGTTACTTTTCAACGTTGAAGTAGACAAATTGTGAATCTGTTCGAACTTAGTTACAGTGCCTAAAATACTGTCTATTTTTTCACCTGCGCCAGAGAGTATAATACTTTGCTGAGGGTGAAGAAATGCTAGAAAAGATGTGAGCCAAATCAAAGATGACTTGTTTGTGAAACAGTAAGACTCGGAAAAAAATTGACAAACCGAGAAGTTACTTAGATTCCAAGATTGGTTCTGAAACAGGGAAAGAGATAATACTGAGGACCTATGGTACTTAAACCCAGGGAAAAACAAAGAGAGGGAAAAAATCTATTTCAATCCAGCTTCACCGTTACAGAGGAGAGACACCGGGAAGTGAAGAACTTGCTTGCATCAAGAAGACGGAAAAACAGGGAACAATGATGTGCTGGACTCATTAAGAGGTGGGAAAATTGTTAAGAGGTTGGCCAGTGGTGCTGGAGCAGGTGTGGGGGGGGGGGGGGGGGGGGGGAGGGAAGCGTGCACTGAATGTGAATGAAATGTCCTTAGTTTTTAATATTGACAAGATACCTTTTTTCACATAGTTGCCCCCGTCATTTATTCACATCTGGATAGTTTCTTGAACCAAGAAGTGCGAGTTATTTCATTGATTCAAGAAAAAAATGCGAGTGTTGACTTGCGTTAACGAAATTTAACGCTAACGACGACGGCTATAAACATGCTGAGTATTGTCTTCCTGGTTATGATTGTATTTATGAATAAAGGAAACCCCTTCTAGGGTAGCATTGTATGTAAAGATCCCCTTCATGCTCAACCCTTGTGATGAACTAACGAAGAGTGTGTGGTGTTAATTTTTAGCAAAGGACAATTAAACAAAACTGTTACATGGATGTATGTATAGAAGGTCTAGTTTCATATGCTGAGAATGATCACTAAGCTTTTGGAATCTTTTACATTCAGATATTATTAAAAGTTCGGATCACGTCTGTATAATGGGAGACTTTAATTATCAAGAAATAAAACTGCAAGACAACCTCGAAGGAAAATGAAGTGCTTGTGGCAGCAGTTAAGATTAATATCTGCATTCGGTCTGTTTTCGCAGTCAACTTGAAGAAGAACAGGACAACCCTAGCTTGATTGATGTTGATTCTTTTCCACGACGATAACCTGATATCTGAATTGAACACCACAGTTCAGTTGGGAAAACGGCTCATGAATGTTGTATGATATTTGATGTCTATATTGCAATTGATGCCTGTGACAAGCCCAAACGCAAACCTCATAACTATACTTATGCAAGGGGAACTACACCAATGAGAGCGGATTTAGAAAGGTTGATGGATGAGTTAGATAGTTAGATGTGGAAACTTGTTGGTCAATATACGAAATAAATTCAAGACTGCAGTGGATTTCATATATACCCCAAATTTGGAAAGTAAAGGTGAACAAGAAAATTTAAGACCAAAGTGGATGAGGGAAACTGTATAAAGAAAATTTAACAAACGTACAATTGATATATCAGCTTTTTGATCACACAGATGGTATAGCTTACCAAAATTTATCAAGTTAAGAAATGAATGTTCTAGAGAGGTGAGAAAAAAGGCAACACCAAAACGAGAGTCATGAGCATAAAATTGCAAAAAAAAGTAAGAAAAGAATCTAAATGTTCTGGAAATATGTCCGCTCAAAATTGAATGTCAACTCTTCAATTAGTCCTGAGAAAAAAAGACGAATGGTATATTGCAGTAGTGATAATGATAAGGCGAGGTGACTAAATAATTCTTTTCTAGTGTATTTATACATGGAAACTATGAAAATGTTCTGAATCGACCGGCCTCTTTATCTGATGGAAAAAACTAGTGTGATATAGTCATTACACATTAGCGGTAAAAGCAAAATTATAGTAACTTGGATGTTGCTAAAGCTTCTGGACCCGATGGTTTACCGTTCGAGTATAAAGGAGTTATGTGTAGACACTGCAGTGCTTTGTGTGTGCTGTTCAATAAATCAATAAGTGAAGGAGTGGTACCAGTGATTGGGGTTTGCACCTGTAACTGCTATATTTAAAAAAGGCACCAGGTCTGACCAGGAAATTATCGCCTGTAGTTTGACTTGTTATCTTTGCAAAGTGCTTGAGTCATCTTGTGGAGAGATGCAATAGTAAACCATATGAATGATTTTTCTTATCTCAGATTGCAACCTGGCTTTAGACAGGGTACAATCTTGTATGCACCTTTATAGAAGTAATGCGACGATTTTACAATTATGATCGATGATGTGCTTGCTTTTGACGTATTACTTGGCTTTTCGGAAAGCTTATGACTCTGTGCCCCACTACCGAATGTAAAAAAATTTAGAAGGTTAAGGTCTAATTGGGATTATATACAACTGGATGAGAGTTTTCTTATCTAATCGAGTACAGAAGGGTGAAAGTTGACATACTTATTCTTCAAATATAGATGTTGTACCGGAAGTCCGCAGGGAAGTATTTTGGCCCTATTCTGTTCCCAGTTTTAAAACTGATGCAGAATGTGTAATTAGTTTGTAAAATATTTGCAGATGATCCGAAAAATATGATTCTGTACAGTTAATCATCTTAAATTAAAGATGATATTGATAATTACTTCGGTGGCAGTGGAAAATGGGAATTTATATTATAATCCGTTAAATGCAAGTTAATACATTATGGGACAAAAATAATCGGAGTATACATATATATGACATTTAATGATGCTGTTCAGATGTTGATTGTTTCAGACGACACAAAAGATCTTGGTGTAATGTTTGCTCGCAGTCTGAAATTTGAAAAGCACATAACAGTGATAATGTGAAAGCCCCATAAAAATGTCGGATAATAGATGCTCTTTTTATATTTGGATACTGAAGGTTATACACTTAATATAAGGCATTAGTTAGACCCCACCTGGAGTATGGAAATGTGACTACTGGAGCCTATATGTAAAAAGGCATCAGCAAGTATGAGAAGTCAAAAACGAGCCCCTTGTTCATTAAGGAATTCAAATATGTAGTAATGCAGATAGATTGCGCAAGGTTTATAATTTACCATCGTTAAAGTTCGACGGAATAAAGCGGGGAGACTTGATTGAGCCTTACAAGCTCTTTAAGGGGATATAATGCAGTACAAATTTTACACAATTTTTTCAACTAACCCATCATCAAATTACAAGACTTCTGATAACAAAATCCAAATTAAAGATTATGTCGGCACTAATATTAGAAAATTTTCCAATTAGTAACAGAGTGGCCCCCGTATGGAAAACCTACCCTGGCCACACATTAAAAAAGCAAAAGATTTGACTACTTTAAAAAACCTTTGGATACTACCGCCTGCGTTAAATATGTTAACTTACATTAGTTAGCATAGAATAGCTTAAACTATATCTCCTGAGCATATGCATGCATTAAGCAACCAATGTTTTACGAATAAGATGATTGGGGAACACACACGCTGTGAGGCTATCAAAGTCCAAGTGATGAAATGCACTGAACTGACTGAACTTTCTGGCAGTGAGTCGCCGAGCCGCCTACGGAGTAGTCTACATGCTCCTCCCGCTTTAATAGTTCGTCCACTCCCTTTTTAAAAAGCAATACAAAATAATATTAATACATTTAAAAAAATGAGTTTAACGTTGGTAGCATGCATGCAGTGCTATCGTTGGGGTTTATAGTCAATTATAACCTTGCAAAATGTTTGTTAGGAATAAAAGCCCAACTGGGACCTGATAGAACGATTTGCTCAAAAATAGTTGAACTTTATTTTACGCTCTTTAACAACATAAATAGTATTCATTTGATTAAAAAGCACATAGACAGTCTTTTATTATGATTATTTTAATTATTTTTTTAAGTTAATAAAACGATGACGTGAAAAAAGATTATTCATACGAATTACATTTGCTGTGATTGGCGTGTTTAGTTTAGGCTTTTAGGTGCTTAAGCAAAAAATGTTTAAAATGAGGCCGGCTGATCTAGGAGGTTAAACATTGAGGATGTTGTTAAGGTTATAGGTGTAATTACGCAGGGATTGCGTCATCAAAAGGATTTTTGTAACACCTGGCATATCCCAGAAAACTATTACTAATAGAAAGCATAATTCATACAGAAACTACTTTATACAAAGATGTCTGGTTTAGTTTGATGGTGGGAGGGAGCATATAGTACTTGCATTAGCCTTTCTGGAAGCACTTATCGGTATCGTAAAATTGCGGTCGATGACCGCGAAGAGAAGCTCACATTACAAGGAATGGAAGGTTTAGCTACAGGCAAGAGCAGAGAGTTTTGAGAAAAAGGCGAATTGCTCACTTAGACTTTATTAATAAAAGTTAAGGGCACAGGGAATGCAGCGACCATTATCAGAAGTTGATGAGCAATGAATGAGTATTACTTAGTGACAGGAAGAAGTTTCTAACATCGCCACGCAAAAAAATGTCTCTGACTTTACCTTTATGAATATCTGCGGAACAGAAGGCTGCCAGAGATCGGCATTTATTATAGGTGCTAAGGGAGCAATCATTCTTCTCGCCTTAATCTAATCCAAAAATTATTGTTAAAATGTTGATAAAAAAACTCAGTTAAAATGTAATAAGAAGATAGTTAAACTATGAACCAATATATTATTCTCCTAAAGGGGGTTATGGAAAGTAAAGATCGGTATTGAAAACTAAGTAAACGCTGCTCGATTGTCTGACTCAGATTCAAAAGACTGCTATCAAACACAGGCCATTTGGCAAATAATCTGCTGCCAAACACGAATAATTAAGGCTAGATTTGTTCTTCGGTACCAATGACACGGCACCAGATGGCCTTGTTGTATCTTTCACAGACAAAGTTAGAAGAACAAGTTTAATTATGCTTGACAGTTGTGACCAGGCTTTCAAGATACAACGACGGCTGAGCTTTAACAGCTCAAAAGCTCCCCTGCTGTGCTGTGGCTTTACAAACATATACATGCGCGGCCCATTACAAACGTCTTAAGGATTGATCCAGGTTGATGATGGAAAGAGGTTTAACGGAAGGTTCTGGAAACCACATGTTTCTAATTACAAACATATGTTACAGTAAGAGAGGGATCCCCAGGCACAACCCGTCGATCACAAGCCTTAGTAGAAAAACTTTAATAAGAATCTAGTGAACTCGTTACCTATCAATATCACCGAAAATTCTGGACACTACGACGTACAGAGAAGCAACACAGAATGGGTTAGGAGATTGCAGAGTCTTACGTGCATGAACACTGAGAATTTAAGCAACCGGCCTTCTAAACCGTAAAACCACATCAAATTTACAAAAACATTACAATTACTGAAGTAGTGAGGGGACTCAAAAACTCTTGCGTTTGGCCTTAAAAAGTAAGAAATTGTTATGTCTGGAGCGGTCGGAAGGCGATGTTAGAACTATTAGAGCTACAGATCCTATATGGAGCGTAGAAGGTCTATGAAGTTGACATAAATATGAAAACAACCCTCCGTGTCTTATTTAAGAGCAGACTTTCTTCTAAAAGCCTGCACCTAAAAGTGCGTTTGGTTCATGAAGGCTGAAGTATGGTCGCAACAACAGCGAGTTATAAAACAAAGTATTTATATATTTTTTGCTAAACTATTTTTTATGTTAACTTCTTTTAATCAATTATTTTGGGTATAACGATCATGTTGTTTGTTTTATCATGTTTGTTTAATTGCCATCAGTGTTAAGTTGTGAAGTCAAAAGTCATTTCCAGCCTTTTGAAGTTCACTTTTTTGCCGTATATATCTCCATCGGCCATAAGCTTCTGAAATATTCGTCGTATGTTTTTATCTGTAATGATTAGCTTATTCTTACTCTTAATGCTCAACGTATATGATTTAGGGCAACAATGGCCGAGTGCTTTTGTAATTTAGAGTTATTTTTTTTTAAAACGCACTTCCCTCATACGGAAAGCCCTAAATAAAAAGGCCTAATGCAAAAGAGGTGGCGCTCCAACCAGTAGTTAAAACAGCAACCTAGACCCAGCACTACGTAGCCGTTAAGTGAGGAGCCACGTATTACTACGAAGAGTATTTAAAGGCTTTAGCTTTTATTTTCTTTCGAGTAACCTATACTTATCCAAGTCGGCTTTCTATTTCCCTTTTGAAGTTCGGTTATTTGCTTAACCTAAACTGTTGAACCTCATTTTTAAATAAGATTATTTTTTAAATTAATTTGTACCATATCTTTTCCTTTAAATTAATTCTTTGGCAGCACTTATTAACAGGAGTACAACGGCCCCCACTAACTATCAAACATACTTAATGAATTATAAAGTCGAGTACTTGTTAGTTTGTCATTGTCAACATCACAGTAACTTGTCAGCTGATGCGAGGGTGTTTATTTATCTCCGTTTTTGGTCTGCAATACGAGTTTTACGAGGGGATCAAGTTTTAGTTCTTGTATAACTTAATTAGCGTCTGTTCTGGCAAATAGATGCCTCTGGAGTTAAAAATAGTTGAAAATCATCGTCATTTGCCTAGGTAGTGATGTAGCGTTGGGGTGAATTAAGCGCGGTGTATCCCACTTCGCTAAGGATCTTTTCTCTTAGAATATATTCAGAACCCTGCATAGTTATTTCAATCTGTTTTATTTTGTTGGTTCCTGCATTAGGCTTTAACAAGAATGGGGTCCTGCATTTACGGTTTTCTCAACTTGTTTTTGTTATAGTCCCGCGCGGTTTACCTTGATTTTCCTCAGTTGTTTATATAGAGAATACACACGAACCGCTCAGATTATATTAATAATGTGTGATCTTCAAATAGGTCCTTGCCGTTACCGCCCTGACCAACATATAGTACTTTCCCACAGTCGTCTGCTATCACGCCAACATTTATACAGACACAAAGACATGCAAGTTCCAAACTTTATTGTATGAAAACCACTTAAAATTCACATTATAATCTTAAATACTATTTTGGCCACAGGTATTCACCTATCATTCAACTTAGCAACCTCACATTCTTATTTCAAAAACAAGCTGACCTCCTAAGACACCTACTTCCGACTTAACTAGAACTCCTAACTCTGACTCAACCAAATTAACTACATTATCACGTTCACAATAACAATTCATTCACAGCTATGCTCTCCATTACTTGAACATTCTTACGAAACATTTTAGATATGCCTCCCATGTCAATTATTGGACATCATTTAGTACAAACACACAGCAATACACCGTCCCGCCAGCGCAAGCTCTCATGACATTACAGTTCCTCAGCAGCGGTGTGAACACGGGCAGCTATAACCCTGATAGCCTGCACCCACCGGAATAATATAATAAGACCCCCAACACCAACTCAAGTTCCTATTTCGAAACATCTTAATCTTCAGTCGGAAATGCACAACAACTGCAGCCTAAAATTCGAATTTACTCACCAAGCCGCCACACCTCAAGCATTAAGAAAAGGGAGCGACACGGGTGGACACGGCATAATATTCTAGCATTGCCTCGGGTTCACCAGGGCCATACTCACAGATGCGGAGATTATAATACATCCAAACACTTTTACATATCAATAAAACTTTTGAATCCCCCTTCCGGGGAAAAAAATACCAAATAAACATATTATAATTTTTTTTTTTTTTTTAACCGAAGAATGCACGACGGAGGAAATGTTTCCTCTGAAGATGGCTCGAAACTAGGGTATTTATCCATTTAGGGAGGAAAATCACACTGATTAGAGAGCTTCAAAATTAACCTTCACAAGGTTAATAATTGAGTACCACACTCATAATTGACTAGTCCCCCGACTGTCCACCTGTCCATCCCTTTAGAGTAATTTTTCTATTACTTTCATTAATGCAAAATTTTGTCAGAATTACATTAGTCCTAGACCTGTCAGGCATGGATACAAACGTAATCGAAACCACATATTCAAGAACTCTTCTGACCCCGACTGGTTCACCCAGATAGGTGCATCAAAATCCACAAATCGACCGAAGGTCCTCTTGTCCTATCTAGGAAAAATTATGTTTATAATAAAATAATCACATATAAATTCGCTAATTCTAGTCACTAGTACCATCATGTGAGTGATACCGTTAATTGAAATTTTTTTTATTTTTTTTGTCGTCAAATGATTCATATAGTTGTCCACGGTCTTTGAAATCCCTGGGGTCAACGTTGCTTGAAAAAGTTTTTCATTTCAATTGGTTTATATTGTCTTTTCAGTTTGAACAGTTTTAGAAAAGTTTATTTCCGTGTATGCCCGCAAACCTGGACTGGCTTGATATGTAAGTCACACGTGGGGAAGTAACTTGCACTTGTGGATGGACAGCTCCGGAGTGCAAGAAAAGGCTGATAGGCTCTTCCAGCAGCCGTGTTCCTGCAACCCATCAACCTCACAGCGAAAAAAAAAATGTCTCTCCAATAACCCGTTAATGCTTTGATTAATAACAAGATAGCATCTGATGCTAACTCACAGACGAGAAACCTATCCGTTCATAATTACTTGCCCCTGGGATTGGTAATTGAAACTGAATAATCTAGCCCAGGTGCCCCCAAGACCCCAGCGGCAACAAGGCATTTGTTGGTTAGAGTTTTCCAAGATGACAGGGTTTGTGATCTGTCTCCACAATGAAGTGACGACCAAACAGATAGCGTGGAATTTATCCACGGCCCAGATAAAGCGCAAGGCACTCCGCTCACTAGTTGAGTACCTCGGCTTTGTTCCAGGAGCTCCGGCTTGCGTATTAGGATTGGGTGCACTTGCCCTCTGGCTGCAGAAAAACGCCTATGCCCATGATGAAGCATCAGTGGCACAATGAAGGATGGCCCAAGTCGGCAATGCCACGACAGGTCTTTTGGAATGATACGCTTTCATGTGTCAAAGCAGCTGACAAGCGGGTGGACCACTTACCTTGCTTGGACACATTTCTTTGTCTACTCACCAAAGGTGCCCACTGTGCCTGAGAAAGTGGCGGTATGTCCGACGATACAATCTGCATGCCCAAAAATGACCGAACTTGTCGTTTTGTCTGGTACATGATGGATAAAATTGTGAAAAACCTTGCTAAGGTCTGGTGCCATTCATTGCCCAATGTTTGTCACGAAGGTTTCTTTGATAGCTCTTCACTCTTACTAGCCGAGCTGTAAGTCCATGCACAGACAACTTCTCTCATCAAGCGTCAAGTGATGATAAGTGGGCGTGTCCAGTGCAGTAGCACCAACTGTCGTCGAAGAAATTCACGCATCGCATTTTCAAATGCAATTTCCTCATCCATGGTGCAATGTGCTTGGGGTTGTGGATAACCATAAGGCATTCGCTTGAATGAAACAAGCCGTGGAGTCCGAAAAGCGGTTTTCTCCCTTTCCACTCAGCCCCTAGCTTAAATTTTGCAATTTTTTGGTCAGATCAATTTGGTGCACATTTTTGTCTTTGAGAGAAATGAATAGCTCTCTCACATTGGACTGGTTCAGACTAAATGTGTCATTGTTGCTTTTAAATGTCCATGCAAAAGCGCACGTACCATTCTCTCCGGAAGTAACGATGGAGATGAAAATGGGGAACAAGATGGTTATATGATATCATTTGTAAATTTTATAATTACTTTTTGACCAAGTGTCTGAACCGAAGAGAGGATATGCCGACATTACAGGTTTTGGTATGTGAGCTGAACTGCGATGTTCGCATAAATCAAGTAACGCCTTGGCACATCAGTAGCTCTCAGGTTGCATTTCATGACCTGTTCAATTTGTAGCCTCTTGTCCTGTGGCCAAGCAACATATTTTGCTTTTCCCCTTCAGTTTTGCACTGTGGGTATGTTTATATAGACACTTTGGAAGTAGTTCTGGAACCATTTTATCAAGACAGGTGCACTGACACTGACGCAAGTACTCACTCTCATTTTTCTTTTGTATACTCTCTCAACATAAAACATGCTTGTGTGAACCCAATTTATGTACCATTATGTCAATAAGGTAATCATTTCAATCATGTTTTTGAGTACAACAAACTGGACCCTTCCATTTTAACAACCTTTGGTTTGTTGTCAGTGGGCCAATAACACTAACACCTCATCACAATTGACAGTTCGTCAGTCATTCCTTCTGAAGTTTATATGTCTGTGTAACGACCAGCTTCTGCGCCGTCTTTTGTGTAGTCAATCGGAGTTTCCTTTGTGCTTCGTTGTGACCGCATTTGCAACTTCAACACAAGCCAATATACAACCGGATTCGACTCGAATCACATACACACAGGTTTATCAACAATCCACAGCTTTGGGACATGCCGGACAAAAGCTTAGGACAATCAATGTTGACTATGGACAGGAGGAAAATAACAGTTTCAACTAAACATGGTCAGGAGATGTTTCTCCCACATACTGTTCTTTTGAAACCAATGATTTTCTGACTCAACTGTAGTGAACTGATCCAACTTGCAGTAGCTTCCTGTCCATTCACTGTACTGACAATGTTTGAATTTCTGGGCAGCTGTTGTACGTCAAGATCGGCCTTGGAGCTATCTTGATTTCGCATTGCGTTTTCGGTACAGTCTTTAGAAGGTGCTTATGTCCACCCAACCCCGTAGCATGTTTGCTTGCTTTGGACTTGTGCTGGTTGGCATTCTGTTGTGTGTTGTCAAATGCTTGGTTTTGTCATTGTGTTCTTTCTTTTGTCTCACACGAAGCGTATTGTTTCTGACTCTGGTATTTGAAAATAAGATTTCCTTGGTGGCTACCGCCGTAGCCAGGTAAATATTCCTCCTCTAGACTATCTGGAATCAATTGGTTGTGGATTCCTGACACAGAGGCGTGTTTCCAAATGGTGAACTTTTTCCTCACTCCCTAAGGTGTCACTCTTATGTTCTTTCTTGTACTTTCCGCTTCTCAACCAATACTCTTCACATACTGAAAAACCAGGTAGTTTCCTTCCCCCATCCCGGTAAACTTTGGGAACATGCCGGCCAGGAATTGTTCCGAGATCACCAAATCAAAAAGAACCTTTCAATGATTTTTGAACTCTGAAAGTATATCATGCCATGACAAAGCGGTGAATTATCAAAAAAAAATGGGAGAGATGTAGAAAGGTTCTCTTTGTTTGGCTTAACAGTTGCGGAATTTCTCACGAATCTTCCTTTGTAACAGAACAGCGCTCCAACAAATGCTCACTCAACTCTATTGGAACGTTCTATTTGGCTTGGTTGCGAGGATAAACAGCTCATAATAATACGTCAAAGCCTTTCCTTCAAACATCAGAAAGAAATTGATGCCCAATATTCGTTTTTTCCATCCACATGATTTTGCATGCTGTTAATTGACAGGTAATTTTCAAATATCATTTGTTTGTCATCACGTAAGGGGAATTTGGGACGGGTACGAGTTGAGCAGGAAGCTTCAGCTTGTTTTTTATTTCAGATTTTTCTCTTTTTTTCAGAATTTTTTAGGTTTCTGCAACTCCAATTTTTTCTTACCCCATTCAAGTTTTTCTTCCTCTTTCAATCTGTAACCTCATTTTTTACCTTATTCATTCTGTTCTGTCTGTAACTCATTCTTTTTTCTCATTTCATTCTGTTGAGTCTGTAACCTCATTCTTTTTCTCTCAATTATTTGTATAGAACTATTTTTACTTCATTTCTTGTGGTGCATTTAAAAATCTGACTTCATTTTCTCCGCTTGCTCTCAAAAGTTTGCCTATTTCTTTGTGCTGCCTCAAAAGTTTGTCATTTTCTGCCCTGCTCTTGCCTCTACAGGCCCTCACGACTTAGGCTTAGTTTTCGCTACTTTGCGTCAACTTAAGCAATATAGCTTCTCTTTCCAAAATCAGCACGTGCTGCTTTGCGGGACCCGGGAAACGCATTTTAAACAATATTGGTACTCTTGGAATAAAATAATAATACTAAGTCGAGACCAAATATGACAACTGTATAAATGAAAATTTAAGTACACAAATTTTAAATCATTGACAGAAGAACATGCAGCCATACAACGGTAAGAAAAATATAGCGCTATTTGCTTATGTATTTCAGCAAATGAAATCATGATTTTACTGCAGAGTCAATGTGTAATAGCAGTTTTTACAATGAAAATAACATTTTTACTGACTCCAATTTTAACAATGCACGTTAGTAATGCTTCCACCCATTCAGCAAATAAAATATAATACTGGTATTCCAATTCAGCAGCATTCAATCCATTATTGGATCAGAGCAATTTACAAGAGCACGACATGCTGAAATCATTTAATACAGAACTGAATAATTTTCCCACATTACATTACACAATATCCCTACGTGTCACAACGTCCGACCGAAACATTTTTTCAAAATATCTTTAAATTTAACGCTCATTGCCAGTCGTGACAGCCCGACTTTGATAACAGTCAGAAGTGATCACCAAACAAGAGTTAGGAGTTTTTGCGCTGGTACGACTGTCACACAGACGCAGCCTCAACCAGAAATGCGTCTGATAACCCTCGGACCGTTCTCGCAGTGGTTCGAGAGTCGTCAAACGGCTCACTAAATATCGGAAAGGAAAATTGTATAGAAAAACATTGCAGTATTATACATCAATTTCTTTTACAGAAATTAACTATAATCAATGTCAATTTGAAAATGTAAAATATTACTATTTTTCCGAAAAACAAATCTAGAAAATGTTACTACTTACAAAAGTTTACATGTTTCACTGCCATTCTATATAGATGACCACACAAACATTATTGAAAAATGCCGGGTGATCCAGTACGAGGGAAAACTTGTTTTCACTCTGTTGTTTATAGAGAATAACACACTAGAACAGTCACGACTTTTTATAATAACTTGTTATCGTGCATATCAATCGGCTCACTCTCGCGTTTGCCACACCTGACAACAACATCTAGCTCACTTCCTCAAACAGTCGTCTGCTATCAGCCAACATTTCTAACCGACTCACGAAATACAGTTTCAACTTATTGTATGAAACACTTCAAACTTACATTCTCTCTAACATACTTTTGAAAGGTATTACAAAATAACTTAACTAAGCCCACCTTAAAAACATTACTTTAATTCTAAACTAGTGACCTCCCTAAGACTAATGACAGTTAATTAGAAAAACGCACCTAACCTCTGACCTCCCAAACCAATTAAATAGCTTCCCAAGTTCCCAACTAACAATTAATTCAGCGCTACGGTCTCCAATTACTCGAACATTTTCGCCAAAATTCTTAGACTCATGCTCCATCGCTCATTATTCCGACAGCCAATTCTTGTACAAACACACCGGCAATACAAAGTCAGCTCGCGCAAGCTTCCAGGACATTACAGTTCTCAGCAGCGGTGTGCAACGGCGGCGCCAGCTATCAACATGATGCTGCAAAGCGGAATAAATATATTCGAACCTAAAAAATTGTTCTATTTCGAAACATCTTAATCTCTAGTCGAAATGAAACTAACTGAAGCCTACCAATCGAACACTTACTACAAGCAGCCACCCCTCCATGCCTTCAGAAAAAGGGATAATGCGAAACACGGGGTCGGACACGGCCTTATATTCCCGCATTGCCTCGGCTTCACAAAGGATTACTCATCAGTGCGGAGATTATAAAATTCCAAAAACTTTTAACCACTATTCTCTAACACTTTTGGACAGTTATCAAAAGTATACATGAAATGTATATTGTTTGTAACAAATCACACGTAAAAAACCGTTTTCCCACACCCAGTAATCCCGCAGATAGAGAAAACAGTGGGGATCTTTGGGCACGAACCTTACGCTAATCCATTGTTTTAGTGGCGGGATTTTAGATCAATTTGCAAAGATTGTTGGTAGTGGGGAGAAAGGGTAGGGCTAGCTGGTATAATAAATAAATATTCACAAGAAGCAGACGGAAAAAGCCCAATACAAAATGCATGTTTTTATAGGTTTGTGATGCCCGGTAAAATTGGAGACAGAACAGGCTAAATCGAGCTGGCTTATTAAAATGCGAAGCAAATATTATTTTTTATAATATGTTAAAAACCTCTTTTAAACTTGAACCTTTTTAAATATAACGAAAGTGCTACTTACGATGTAGGAGCGTTTTATAACCTCAAATCTTTGGTCTTCAGCATTTAACATTAGCAGTAGATGGATCTACGGCTTCCAAGAGTCAGACTTGTAAATTCCGTAACTAAATATTTAAATCTCCAATAAAGCAGTGACAGAGTGCATAGCATGGTCATCCCACCTGTGGTTTTTTTCAGATCGGTTAAATTTAGATTACTGTGCAACTACTGGCTGCGGTGTTTCATATGCCAAAACCATTTAAACCCCAATCTTTTGTAAGGTCAGTATATAACTTTATGATTCTTACAGTACAGCCGATACACACCTGCATAAAGTGCTCTCCTAACGAAACGGCGTTTAATCATTTAACAGCCCAATGGGACTAATGCCTATGACAAGAATTTGAACGAATTTCACCAATAATCCTTTCAATGATTTTAACAAAAGTTTGACCGTAATATGGGATGGGCACAATGTATTTGTGAGGGTGCCACAAGAGAATATAATATGACTACTGGTCTGGCCACCCTTTTCAACCAGACCAAAACAAGTTGATTAGGGTAATTGCCCCCAACAAACGCCCTAATGCTTGGACAACTCAGTTTGTTATTTTGGATGCAAGTGATGGCTAACAATGCCAGGAGTGCCAAGCCTTAATGAATCATAGTACAATCCGTTTGGTGCCTATTAGGAAACAAGCAAGGGACTACGTTAGCATCGTAGCTCACTCTAACAGCATTGCTGCTAGAAAACAATTTTCTAGGTAATTTAGAAGCTGCTATTAACTCTGCTTTGTTTTTGGGATTTGCCTGCAGCATACAAGTAACAAGACGTTCTGGACATGCTAGGTCAAAAGGTTGACTTTGTTGTAGGCCATGGATTATACCTGTACCCTCCGACTTAGATACGTTGGCATGATAAGAAATTTATAAACAATGAAATCCTCATAGCTGGACGACGCCAAAATTGGGGCACATTCAAGGTTTAAACACAAGGCCTTGCTCCATCTTTAAAACAAAGTACCTAGCCCTGAAGAAACGCGATCCAGTTATAAGCCCAACTGCAGAAAAAACTGTCCCGCAAGCCCGCACCGTGTTGATCTGCCTCAACTGACGTATATTAGCGAAAGGAAGCCTCGTATGTATTTTAACTTTTACTGGATTCGCCATATTTATTTCACTAAAAATTAATCCAGCAGCTAGCACTCTACGTCCACCGATGGTCAGCCATATAACCAGCACTTTGCTCTACGTGGACAAACCAATAACAAACATGCCTATTATGCCGGAGAGACTTCAAGCGCTTTGGCAGCTAACTTCTTTATAAGTTTGCTGATGATGTAATTGTTTCTCATCAACTATTACCAGGCTGGGGTGTCGAGGCGCTATGGTTCCCCGTTGGTGCACTGCCCGGTTAACGCAATAAACGAGTGAGAGATTAGCAAAACCCAACGGCTTGTTAATCGGCTACCTATTGTATCCTGTTTCTGCCGTGTCTTATTCTTTCTGCTAGCGTTTAGTATTTTCATACCGTATTCTGTTTATAGTTCTCTGCTTCGTTGTTTGTGCTGTGCTAGCTGCGCTCTGTTAGTAGACAGCATTTCTAACTAGCACTATACAAGCAAAACGAGCGTTGTGTCTTACGCCTATTCCAATGTTCATTGGCGAGGAGTTGGTGATTGCCATAAAGAAATGGCTTCCTTTACAGGTACACAGTGGGCTCACCCTATTGAAACCGTCAAATAACTGGATTAATGTTTAATGACAAACCAAGGAATCAATCACTATGTGCAAATACCTGATGGTTATTACAACTTTTGTTCTTTACAACGAAGTACTTACAACGGAATTTGGGCATATAGTTAAAAAATAACGAAGCAAACTCAGGAAATTACTATACATTTCCCATTGAAGAAGAAGAGTACACTTTTCCTAAGGCCTAGCTAAATTTGGGTTCAAATAGTGAAGATCTTATTAAATTTTAGTACAAGAGACCAGGCCTAACAATTTTGAGGTAATAAACCTTTTTTTTCAATTTTCTCGTAAACAATTTTGTATGATCCATTTACAAAGTTAATAAACAATGTAATTTGTTTAAGGTATCCATCTAAGTTCTCGAGCACTGCCGTAATTAAGGCAGGGTTTTTGCGTTAACGTATACAGGTTTGACGGAAACAGCTTTTAAGAATTAATTGCGGGGTTATAAATTCATTGGATGTAAAAATAGCTAATCAAGAGGAAAGCCAGTGATTGTTTGATTTATTAAAAGTGCTCGAGGTAGAAGAGCTATTAGAAAATTTAGTTATAGTAAGGGCTCAGTCCGCGGACGTTATAGTGCTGGAAGTCGAAGGCGTATGTAAACCCTTATTTTTATGTCCCAGGAGAGAAGGTAAATATACGGGTTCACGATGCCATATATTATCTTGCACGTAAGCCCCATTTTAAATTGAGATTACGTCGAATTTTGCTGTTTTTTGGATGTTAATTTTTTTTAGCACAAAGGTGTCAATTTGGCCCCCCCCAAAAGAATAAGGACATGATTTTGTATGTGCAAAGGGGGTTTTGTGCAAAACATAAGTGGGTGAGCTTGAACGATATTTACCTTCTTGCGGGTAGATGTATAACCATGGCCTACAACAAAGTCAAACTGTGATAGCATGTGCAAGAACGTCTTGATACCTTTTGTATGCTGGCAGGCATCTCAACAGCAGAGTTAATAGATTTTAAATTAGTAGAAATTGTTTTTTGGCCGTCTAAGCCCGTAGATTGATTATATGCTCGATTAGTCTGTGTTTGTGCTTAATAGACACAAACGTATGTCTTATGGAGTCCTTAAGTTTTGCACTTCTGGCATTGTTTAGACCTTCACTTTCATCTAAGATCATGTAGTCAGCATTGGGTGTTCTTGTTCAATTGACCTAATCGATTGTTTGTTGGTTGAAAGGAGTGGCCAGGCAGTAGTATAATTATATTTTCTTTTTGCACCACAAATACACTGTGCTAAACCATGATTGCGGATAACTTTTGTCAAAAGTCAGATTGAAGGATTAACTGATTAAATTCATTGCAGATTCTTTATATGCATTATTGTCCATTGGGCCTTTTACTGGATTAAACGCGTTGTTGTCGCATGGAAGGGGCACTTGTAGAGTTCAGTTCGTATTCGTCTGTATGGTAATAAACATGAAAGATATATTACTGACTACTACAAGATTGGGATGGTTTAAATAGTTTGCATATGACACACCGCAGCAAAGTAGTTGGCAGTAAATGGAAAATTAACTGATTCTGGAAAAACCGCCATAGGGCGGGATGACCATGTGATGGCCCTCAGTCACTCTTTATGGCGGATTTAAAATTTAGTTAGTGGGTATACAAGTTGACTTGGACGCGTGTGATTCATCTACTGCAATGGTTAGTAAACTGAAATCAAAAGATTTGGGGTATAAACGCCCCCGACATTGTAAAGTGGGCACTTTCGTTATATTTAAAAGGTTCCATTTTTATAGTTTTCAATAGTTAAAAAAAAGATGGTACATTATATAACCCAACAAAACAACACGTGTGTTCTTAAGTAACCAATTGACCATAGGCGC
This sequence comes from Conus ventricosus, assembly GCA_018398815.1. Classification (NCBI taxonomy): domain Eukaryota; kingdom Metazoa; phylum Mollusca; class Gastropoda; order Neogastropoda; family Conidae; genus Conus; species Conus ventricosus. Next base: position 34,764 of record JAFLJL010017591.1, on the reverse strand, counting down.
GGCGATTATTGGGTTACCTTTTAAAGCTATTAGTTTTAAGTCCAAATGGATTAAACATATTGAAAGAGCTAAGCATCACTGGGTGGATGTTACGACCGAAAAGGCAATCTATTTTAAAACCTTTTAAAAATACCAATGGCTACTAAGGGTTAGTTCTTTCAGAGAAGTATTTAGCGGGAAATGGCCTACAAGTTAAAAATTCATGAGGCAATCTTTATAATTATATGAATTTTCCAGACTTGAAGGAAAAAGGGAGTACGTTTTTCTAGAAGCCTAGCTCGATTTTAGGTTTATGGCGTGGGTTGAAACATTCATATTAAAACACATATGCACTTAACAAGCGGTCCTTATGAGTATGTAGATGCAGTAGACCAGGCGATTTTCTCAAGTACCCACGATGTGTATGTCTATTTAGAAGAAACAGTAAACAATTGGGGTATGTTATGCTCCATAAAGAAACTAAAAGAGTACTTTTATTCAAGACTGGGCACAGTTTTAACCTTGAATAAGTCAGACAAATACATCGAGAACAATCTAATAGTGGGGAACAGCGAGGCCAACAATGAACTGTCAGGCAAAGATTGGGGATTGAGGGGCGGGGAGAGGGGCGTTGAAGATGGAGAAACTGGGAAAATGAAATTTAAAAAAAAAAATGTTACGCTTGAAAACTCTTCTCTAGCTGATAGGGAACATCGCAATCCCTTTTGAAGGCAGATCTCTTTGTATTTGCAGCTCCCGAGGCCTTTCGCCGGTGAATCGGGAACTCATCAGGGACACGGCAAAAAATGAATCCAATAGCCCCCCAAGAGCAGCAGCGAAGTGTATATAGTTATTTTATTTGCATAATTTGTTTTTCTATAGTTTAACAGCAACTTTTTTTTCCCCACACTTTTCGTTTGTTGCATTTATACTCTTCGTGGTGTCTGGGGGTGTATTGGATTCTTTTTGCACATGGTGGTGAGAAACACACAGTAATATGGATGTGTGTGTTCTATTTTATTTTTTTTGAGCCAGGAGCGCAGACCAACAGCCCCCCCACCCCGTGTCTCTGATGAGTCCCGATCGCGGGCGAAAGGTCGGAGCAGGCAATACAAATATATCTGGCCTTAAAAGGGGATGCGATGGTTCCTTAGCAGCTCGAGAAGAGTTTTCTATCTGTAACATTTTTTTAATTTCATTTTCCCAGTTTCTCCCTTTAACACTTCCCTTCCCTCCCTCACGTCCCAAATCTTTGCCTCAAGTTCAGTTGTTGGCCTGCGCTTGTTTTTTCCCACTAATAGATGTTCGTCTAAGTATTTGTCTGACTTTATTCAAGTTTAAAAGGCTGTGCCAGTCTTGAATAAAAGTTACTCTGTGTTAGGTTTCTTTATGGGAGCAAACATACCCCACTTGTTTACTGTTTATCGTTTACTGTTTCCTACCTCATTTCATTTCCGATTTTGCTTTGATTAAATTGAGGTTATTTGTATTTGTTCTGTCCGTCTGTGTGTTTGTCTTTTGATCTCCCTTGCATCTTTGGGTGGATCCACAGGCGTAGGCTCAAAGTCTGTCCCTACATTTTATATTATTTGCATAATGTCTTTAGTTTTACAGCAACTTTTTTCCTCCCCACACTTTCGTTTGGTTGCATTTACTACTCTTCGCTGGCTGCTCTGGGGTGCTATTGGATTCTTTTTTGCACCCATGGTGGTGAGAACACCACAGTATTATGGACTGTGGTGTGTCTCTATTTGACGCCAGGAGCGCAGACACAACCAGCCGTGTCTCCCTGATGAGTCCCGATTCAGCGGGCGAAAGGCCTCGAGCAGGCAATACAAATATATCTGCCTTCAAAAGGGATTGCGATGGTTCCCTTATGCAGCTAGAGAAGAGTTTTCATATCTGTAACATTTTTTTTTAATTTCATTTTCCAGTTTCTCCATCTTCAAACTCCCCTCTCCCCTCCCCTCAAGTCCCAATCTTTGCCTGACAGTTCAGTTGTTGGCCTGCGCTTGTTTTCCCCCCACTATTAGATTGTTCGTCTATGTATTTGTCTGACTTTATTCAAGTTAAAAGGCTGTGCCAGTCTTGAATAAAAGTTACTCTGTGTTAGGTTTCTTTATGGAGCAAAACATACCCCACTTGTTTACTGTTTATCGTTTACTGTTCCCTACCTCATTTCATTTCCGATTTTTTTTATTTAGAAGAGTTAAAAACGGACCGCAATTTATTTAATGGGCGGCCCTCTACAGTTCTACAGGCACTACCGTCAACTAAGGCAGGGTTTTGCGATTATCAGTTATACAGGTTTGACGGAAATAGTCAATTTAAAGAATTAGTTAACGTAGACAAATTCATTAAATATAAAGATAACTGGCCAAGATGGAAGACTAGTTGTTTGTTCTCATGTATTAATGGTGCTGGAAGTAGAAGAGCGTACTGTAAACCCTTAATTTTTATATTCCTGGAGAGAATGTAAATATCTATGTTCACGATCACCAAATCTTATTTTGCATGAAAACCCCCATTTTAAAATAACGATTACGTCGATTTTGGAGGCTTTGTGTGTTAATTTTGTTTAGAAAACAGGTGTTAATTTTGGCCAAAAGTGACATGAGAAGGACGTGATTTGTATGTGAAAAGGGGGTTTTGTGCAAAATAAGATGGGTGGTCTTGAACATAGATATTACATTCTCTATCTTGTAAAAAGGGCATTGGTATAACATGGCATAGTATCTGTCAAGACTGTAAATGATGCCTTGTTGATTTCCAATTGCTTACTCAGAGGAAGTATGTTCAGCGCTTTTAGTTTTTCCGTCTGTTGTTAGAGGAACAGCTGGATGGAGTAGTTTTGCTGCACGTCTATGGAGAAAATTTAGCCTTTTTTGTGGACATCACTACTCCCGTCCCACACTGTTGAAGCGCATAGATACGTGACATCTGTGCATTGAAAAGTTGAAGCACAGAACTGTTGACGTAGCGCTGTAACTGAGATAACAGAAAAAGGATTTTTTGAGACTACCTTGCACACGTTATTGAGATGAGATTGCCTTTCAAGAGAGAGAAGAGAGAGAGAGAGAGAGAGGAGAGAGAGAGAGAGACAGACAGACAGACAGACAGACAGAAGAGGAGAGCAGGTTTATCAGCTTGTTGCTTTTACTTTCCCCAATGAAATTT
>JAFLJL010017591.1:11883-30608 GCA_018398815.1 Conus ventricosus | reverse complement strand
AGACTCGCTTCCTCCTAAGGCGCTTCTTTCTAGTCTAACAAAACATAAAGACTAATCTCAAAGCCTGACAAATTACATGTCAAACAATGGTGACTATCACGATTAATATTTATTGGCTACGTGTGTTTATGGCAGACGTCTTTCAAATTACAGATCTACATGCATGAAACATTACAGCTTAGACTCATCACATTACATCTCTGCCCCAGCCTTTCTTGGGACGCCTTCTTAAAGTCTACAAACATCGAGATTGACTTAATTTCTGATCTACCCACGCTTCAGATGATTGAAGACGGGCTGAGGGAGGTATTAGCATGGCCTCACATCCTTACTGCAAAGCCAACAACAAGTATTTAGACGATTATGATTCCACTAAACCATCCAACTATCTAATGTACTTAGACGCCAACAATCTGTATGGATGGGCCATGAGTCAGCCGCTTCCACTGAGAAACTTTGAAATGATAAAAGGACCTCATGATGTTAATACTGTGTTAGGAATGCTGTAAGAGCTTCCACCTGATAATCCAATAGGACTAATCTTGGAAGTGGACTTAGAGTATCCTTATGAACTACACGATCTCCACAACGATTACCCCCTAGCCGCAGAAAGATTAAAGATGAGTCCCATCGAACCTCCTAAACTTGTGCCTAATCTTCGACATAAAACTAAATATGTGTGCCATTACAGACTCCTACAGTTTTACCTAAAACACGGACTGAAACTAAGAGCTGTTCACAGAATAATTACTTGTGATCAAGAGCCCTTTATGAGGCCATACATCAAGAAGAACACTGATCTTAGAACCCAAGCCACTGACGCTTCAGAAAAAGAGTTCTTTAAACTGATGAACAACAGCTGTTTTGGCAAAACTATGGAACACCCACACAAACGTAAAGATGTGAAATTAGTTACAAAAGAAAACCAAGCAATTAAGTTGGCCTCTAAACCCAACTATCAAGACTTTAGAAGATTTAACGGCAGCCTGGTTGGCATTATGATGAAGAAAAAGGATGTTAAGTTGGACAAGCCAGTGTTTATTGGCTTTACTGTATTAGAGCTGTCTAAATTATTGATGCTAGAATTTCTGTACGACTACTTTAAACCACTGTACCCAGAAGCAAGAGTCCTTTACACAGACACTGACTCTTTTATTCTAGACGTCCCAACTGAAGACTTCTATAAGGACTTAGAAACAGAAGTGGCTAAAAGGAGTTGATTGGTGGTATGACACATGTGACTATCCAAAAGACAGTCCTTTACATTCAACTGCAAACAAGAAAGTGATTGGAAAGATGAAGGATGAACTTAATGGGACAGTTATAAAAGAATATGTTGGTTTGCGGTCAAAGATGTACAGCGTTGCCAGCCAGACTTCTGTAATGAAAAAAGCTAAAGGCATAAGTAAAGAAGTTGTCAAAAAAAATATAACTCACGACAACTACAAGCAAGCTCTCTTTGAAAACAAAGTATTTTATCACACAAATGTTAATCTGCGCTCTACTCTTCATCAAGTAAACACAACTGCTGTTAACAAGAAATCACTAGTCTCTAACAATAACAAGAGAACTTACGTCAATTCTAAGTTTTCATATGCTGTAGGGCATTGGAGAACTTTAAAAGATTAACTTGGCTTGTACTTAACTTAAGAACCTAACTAGTACTTAATAACCTAACTAGTACTTACTTAAGAACCTAACTAGTACTTAAAACTAGAACTTAATTTACTTGTAACTTAACTTGTAATTTACTTGCACTTAACTTAAAAAGTACTTTCTATTAACTAGCTTAACTTGTACTTATCTAGTTCTTAACTTGTACTTTATCTAATTCTTAAAAACTATTCCATAGAAAATGGGTCTACAGCGGGAGGTTGTACTTTTTTTGCAGAAGTTGGTTCTTCTTCTTTTACTGTGGGGGCTTGTAACTTTGTTGCTAGGTATGGTGTTAGGTTTCTGTATGCTAAAAATCCACCAACAGCAGCACCCAATACATAATAATACATCTTATCGTTTGATTGTGTTGTTTTAATTGTGCTGTTGTTGGTGGTAATGTTGTATTACTATCTAACAATTTTTGTTTTGCCGATTGGTTTGCTTTTTGCAGTCTGTTCCATTCAGCTAGTTTTACGCCCAGCCTCAACACGTCCAGGACTTTTAGTCTTAGTAACATTACTCACTTGGGGTACATTCACTTGTGGTACATTCACTTGTGGCTCACTTGTGGTACATTCTGCTCCTGCGGACTGTCCTGTGGCGTCTTCTCGCTCATTTTTTTTTATTGCGATTAAATTTAATATGATCAAAATTAATATGATTAAAAGTAATTAATCCCATTGTCACGTCGCCGAGGGAGACGGTAAACACCAAGTCAGGGGCTTCACTCCACGTTCACACACCAACGATCAGTCCCACATTCAACCTTCATCCACAAGCCCAAACACTCAACTATAATTCACCCCTAACCACACTCACACCAAATGTAACACAAACTAACTAAATTTATTAATCACATCACAACATGCGCTCCACAAGAAGAACAACAACCAATAATTTGCTAAAACTAAACAGCACACAATATTACATTAACAAGGCCACGCGTACGCTGTAGACACACACACACCACACTGCTGACCGCTCTGCTTCCTTCTCTGTGTACCAAAACCTGTGAATGCACACAACAATCAATATCAGCCAAATGATTTCAAAAATGTATGCACCCCACAACAACAGAGTATTCAAATCATCCGACATGCAGCAAAGCACGAATCACAATAACTCAGAATTTCAGATAAGCAAAACTATCACTAACTATAGTTCATTACTAATGTAGTTCCTTCAACGAAGGTGAAACCAAAAGTCCAAAACGATGAAGCTTTCCGACGTGTTCTTCCGTTCAAAAGTTCATGGAGCTCACAACGCCAAAACGATAGAGCACATCCAACACTAAGCAGATGAACAAAAACTAACATGAGTGTCCACAGGTATGTTTTACGGAGATGAATATTGGTCGAGCCTTCAACAAAGAAGTTCATTCACATTCCTTGTCAACGTTGATTCCTCATTCTCTACAGTCTCTCCGCTTTCCACTCGATGACACATTCTGTTTCTACGCATTCATCCACTCTCCACTACTTACATCGGTCCATTCACCCGCTCCCTAGTCAGGAAGCCCAAGACCAGAAGTCCGTTGCCAAAACAAGGAGTCAATGGAGTCACTCCTTCCACGCCGCTCCTGTCCTTCAGACAACAGACGTCACCCAACCGTCAGTCGGCCACCAGCGAGACAACGGCCACTCTCACCAGCTCAGGTACGGAAGGGGACCACGGCACAGCAACTAATCAGGTTCTGGGGATGACATTAAACTAACAGGTAATACTAACCCGAGTCTCCCCAAGGAAAACCTAAGTCCCAACTACTTGAAAAAACATAGGTAAAATTTAATTAAAACACTATCTTTCTTTCCCAAACAAGAAAAATGCAAAACACCCTTTTAATTCCTCAAGAAAGAAAACAATAACATTAATATAGAATTAACTTGAACAAATTTTGACAATGTTATTCAAAGGGAAATAATTCAACAAGTGTTTATATGTATGACGTTGACCTTGAAGGTCATCATGACCTTGGCCAATTATAACAAGTTCCCAACAGCGAAGAGAACTAACTGTCAAAATGTCGGCACGCGCCTTTTAAATAAACAACCGAAAATTTATATAAAGCAAAAGATTATACGATACTACTGACTTCCAACACTTAACTACAAATTAAATGCGTTTTTTTCCCCAAAAACAAACAACCCTCAAAGCAAAACATTACAGACTAGTTCAATATAACTATCCACTTGCTTTTCCCAAACTTCACGGAAAAGAACACTGTTCCCTTCTTTATTTCTACTAAAATACATAACAAAATTAAAACCGGGCGAAGGGAAGCTACTCCGTCTCGCCAAAGCAAAGTGAAACTCTCCCAAATCTCACACGTTCACAAATACACACGCTTTCTACCCACACATTTTCTCGCATTCACGTTAAAAACACAAGCATAAAACCATAAATGCCAGAAAGCATGAAACAAAAGAGGAAAATTGTAACTGAATACATTGAACCATGCGCACACAGACACAAACGCACAAACATAGACTTCCGAATCCAGAGACGAACAACGGCAAAAGTTCCAAACCTGAAACCCGAGACGGACCCACGACCAGCGCCCAGAAAAACTAGGGAAACGCCCACAAAATTGGGGGACAATAATGTCTTAGCCACAACTTCACTGCGGGGGAACAGGAGTTCCGAGCCAAACACAGCATCGTCGTGTGAGGGAAACTTCTAGTCTCTCGACTGACTCGTCACACACAAGTGACCTCCCCTGTCTACCTGAACTCAGTTCAGGCCACGTCCAAATTCAAACCGGTTTGGTGGACTCTGGGAACGGAGTATCTAAGGAAAACACACACGCACGCTTGCATGCAACTAAAAATAACACGCACAGGCACACAACTTCCAAACACAATATTTATTTTCAGCCTAGCTATCACAAACGTTCCTAAAGTAAACAATTGGAAGAACAAATCTAACCTGTATCGTGACACCCATGATGAATGGGCATAACATAGTCCCAAATCTGTAATACATGTCACATGCAAGAGTTTCTAGGGACTTGTTTAAAACTGGATCTTGTGATAAGTCGTATTTTAAATCTTCTTCTTAATCAACCGGCGCCATCTTACTTACTAACTTAGCATATAAACTAATCATTGTCTGACCCACTGATCTAACCATTTTTGACCCTAGCTGTGCTTCGTACCTAGCGTAGTACTTTTCAACGTCTGAAGTAGACAATTGCTGAATCTGTTCGACACTTAGTTCAGTGCCTAAATACTGTCTAGTTTTTCCACTCGCAGCCAGAGAGTATAATCTTTGCTGAGGGTGAAGAAAATGCAAAAAGATTGAGGCCAAACCAAAGATAATCTGTTTGGGGAACCAGTAAGACTCGGAAAAAATCTGAAAAACCGAGGTTTACTTAGATTCAAGAGGGTTCTGAAAAAGGGAAGAAATAATACTGGGAACTAGGTACTTAACCAGGGAAAACAAAGGAGGAAAAAATCTATTTCAATCCGACTTCACCCGTTCAGAGGCGAGACACAGGGAATTGAAGACTGTGAAACCAAGAAGAGGGGGAAAATGATGGATCTAAGAGGTGGGGGGGGGGTGGGGGGGGGTTGGGGGGGGGGGGGGGGGGGGGGGGGGGGGGGGGGGGGGGGGGGGGGGGGGGGGGGGGGGGGGGGGGGGGGGGGGAGGGAAGCAGTGACTGAATGTGAATGAAAATGTACAAATTTTTAATATTGTCAAGATACATTTGTTCAAATAGTTGCACCCGTAATTTATTCAAATCTGGTTTAGTTTCTTGAACAAGAAGAGCGAGTTATTTTCATTGATTCAAGAAAAAAATGGAGTGTGATTGCGTTAACTGAAATTAAAGCTAAACGACAGTTGGATATAAACATGCCTGAGTTTTGTATTCCTGGTTATGATTGTTTTATGAATAAGACCCCATTCTAGGGGTAGCATTGTATGTAAAGCATTCCCTTCATGCTCAACCTTGTGATGAACTAAAGAACATGCGTTTCAAGAGAGTGTGTGGTGTTATTTTTCAGCAAAGGCATAAAAAAAAAACTTTTTACTTGGTGTATGTATAGAAGTCCTAGTTCATATGCTGAGAATGATCCTAAACTTTTGGATAATTTTACATTCAGATTATTATTAAAAAGTTCGATAAACGTCTGTATAAATGGGAGACTTTAATTACCAAGAATAAACTGGCAAGAACCCTCGAAGGAAAAAAGAAGTGTTTTGGAAGCAGTTAATGAACATATCTGATTCATCTGTTCGCAGTCCAACTAGAAGAAGAACAGGAAAAAAACCTAGCTTGATTGATTTGATTCTTGTAAACGACGAAAACCCTGTTTCTGACATTGAACACCACAGTCAGTTGGGAAAAGCGATCATGATGTACTGAATTTGATGTATATATTGCAATTGATACCTGTGACAAGCAAAGCAAACATCATAAATATAATTATGCAAGAGGAACTACAACAAAAAGAGAGGATTTTAGAAAGGTTGACTGGACTGAGTTAGATAGCTTAGATGTGGAAACTTGTTGGTCAAATATAAGAAATAAAATTCAAGAAGATGGATTTATATATACCCCAAAATTGGGAATAAAGGTAACAAGATTTTAAAGCCAAAGTGGATGGGGAATCTGTATTAAGCAAATTTAAAAAAGTACAATTTATATAAAAGATTTTTGATTCACACAAGATGTATAGATTACCAAATTATATCAAGTTAAGAAATGAAATGTTCTAGAGAGGTGAGAAAAGCAAAAGAGACTAGGACTAAAATTGCAAAAAATAGTAAGAAGAATCCTAAATGCTTCTGGAAATATGTCCGCTCAAAATTGAATGTCAACTCTTCAATTAGTCCCCTGAGAAAAGAAATGGTAATATTGCAGTTAGTGATAATGTTTAAGGCCGAGGTGCTAAATAAATTCTTTTCTAGTGTATTCATACATGAAAAATATTGAAAATGTTCCTGAAATCGACAGCGCCCTTTATCTGATGAAAAACTCTGTGTGATATAGTCATTACACCATTAGCGGTAAAAAAAAAATTAAGTAAATTGGATGTTGCTAAAGCTTCTGGTCCAGATGGTTTACCAGCTAGAGTACAAAAGGGAGTTAGTGTAGAACTAGCAGTGCCTTTGTGTGTGCTTTTTCAATAAATCAAAAAAGTGAAGGAGTGGTACCCAGTGATTGGATGTTGCAACTGTAACTGCTATATTTAAAAAAGGCACCAGGTCTGACCCAGGAAATTATCGCCCTGTAAGTTTGACTTGTATCCTTGCAAAGTGCTTGAGTCATTTGTGAAGATGCAATAGTAAACCATATGAATGATTTTTCCTTATATTCAGATTGCCAACATGGATTTAGACAGGGTAAATCTTGTATGACACAATTTTTTAGAAGTAATGGAAGATTTTACAAATATGATCGATGATGGGTTTTGCTTTTGACGAAATTTACTTGGATTTTAGGAAAGCTTTTGACCCCTGTGCCCCTAACCGATTGTTAAAAAAATTAGAAGGTTATGGTATAAATGGGAATATATACAACTGGATGAAGGTTTTCTTTCTAATCGAGTAAAAAGGGGTGAAAGTTGGAAATAATTTTTTCTTCAAATATAGATGTTGTAAGGGGTTTTTCCGCAGGGAAGTATTCTTGGCCTTTTCTGTTCACAGTTATATAAATACCTGCCAGAATGTGTAATTAGTTCATGTAAAATATTTGCAGATGATACGAAAATATATGATTCTGTAAGAAACCCATCTTAAATTTACAAGATTGATATTGAAACTAATTAGGGGGAGTGAAACATGGAATTTATATTTTAATCCAGTTAAATGCAAGGTTATACATTATGGAAAAAATAACCCGGGAGATACATATACTATGAAATATAATGATGCGTCTCAATGTTGATCCGTTTCAGAAGAAAAAGATCTTGGTGAAAATGTTTGATAGCAGTCTAAAATTTGACAAGCACATAAACATGTAATGATGAAAGCAAATAAAATGCTCGCATAATCAGAGGGTCTTTTTCATATTTGGATACTGAAGGTTTTTACATTACATATAAGGCATTAGTTAGACCCCACCGGGGATATGGAAATGTGATATGGAGCCCTTATTTAAAAGGCAATCAGCAAGTATTGAGAAAGTACAAAAAAGAGCCACCTTGTTAATTAAGGAATTCAAGTATGTTAGCTATGCAATAGATTGCGAAGGTTAAAATTTTAAACCATCGTTAAAGTTCCGACGAATAAGGGGGACTTGATTGAGACTTACAACTATTTAAGGGGCTTAACAGTACAAATTTAACACATTTTTTTCAACTAACCACTAATCAAATTACAAGAAATTTTGAAACAAAATCCAAATTAAAAATGTCGCACAAAATTAGAAAATTTCATTTAGTAAACAAGTGGCACCGCATTGGAACAAACTACCTGCAAAACATTTTTAAAAACAAAAGATTTGAATACTTTTTAAACAACTTCTGGGTACTAACGCTGATTAAATATGTTAAATTTCAATTTGATTTATTGAATAGATTAAAATAATCCTGAGCATATCATGCATTAAGGGAACCAATGTTTACGAAATAAGATGATTGGGACACAAAAAGCTGTGAGGCTTCAAAGCCCAAGTGAACTGACGGAACTGAACTGAACTGAACTTTTTATGGGAGTCCCGCCGACAGCCTACGAGATCTGCTTGCTCCTCACACTTTAATTAAGTTCGTCACAATCCATTTTAAAAAGCAATAAAAATATATAAACTTTTAAAACAATGAGTTTAACGTTGGTAATTATCAGTCCTATCTTGGGGTTTTATCTATTCAACCCTTGCAAAATGTTTGTTAGAATAAAACCGCCCAAAATGGGAAAGAAAAGAAGTTTTCCAAAATATTCAACCTATTTTTTAGCTTTTAAAAACAAAAGATTATTTGATAAAAACACATAGACATCCTTTCGTATTATGAAATTTTTTAATTATTTTTTTAGTTAATAAAAAGATGATGAAAAAAAGATTATCAATACGATTACCATTGGGGTGATTGGCGGTCTTAGTATAGTATAGTGTGTTGCAAAAAAAATTTAAAATGAGGCCGGCGATCAGGAAGTTAAACATTGAGGATGTTGTTAAGGTTAATATTTTAATACTGCAGGATTGCGTCAAAGACTTCTTGTTACCAGGGATTTCCCAGAAACTATTAATACATAGAAAATTAATTCATAAGAAAATAATTTAAAAAAGAAAGTCTGATTAGTTCTGAAAGGGGAGGGGCTATTTTAATGCTTAGCCTTCTCTGGAACAAATATTGTTTTAGTAAAATTGCGGTCCCATGAAGAGAGAGAACGCCATAACAAGGCAATGGAAAAATTTAGCTAAAAGGCAAGAGATTTATGAAAAAGGGGAATGCTCAAATTAGACTTTATTAAAAAAAAGTTAAGGGGAAAAGGGGCTGCCCGAGCACACATTTCAAAGTTGATGACGCAATGATGATATTTTTAGTGCAGAAAGAATTTCTAACATCGCCAAACCCGCCAAAACTGTCTGACTTTATGAACTACTAGGAACAAGGGGAAATGCAGAGATGTTTTTATATAGGTGCTAATGGGAGCATCTTTCTTCTCGCATATTCAATCTAAAAATTATTGTTAAAATGAATAAAAAAACCCAGTTAAAATTAATAAGAGATGTTTTTAAAAAATGAACCCCAATATATTATTCTCCTAAGGTGAAAGGAAAGATCGCTAAATTTAAAAAAAAATAAAGGGTGCTAGGTGTCTGAATCAAAAAAAAGACTGGCTTTCAAACAGGGAATTTGCAAAATATATTTGCCTGCCCCAAAAGAATAATAAGGCCTAGATTTGTTATCTCGTTCCAAAGCCCCACCAGATGACTGTTTACTTCCACATACAAAGTTTAAAAAAAAGTTTAAGTATGCTCTGCATTGTTGACCCTGGCTTAAGATACAAAGACCAGCCTTTAACAGATAAAAGCCAAAAATGCTTGGCTGGGCTTTACAAAAAATAACAGCAGGGGCCCTAAATCCCTGGGTGACCAGGTTGAGAGGGGAAAAAGGTTTAAAGGAGTTCTGGAAAAACCAAAGTTTTAAAAAATCAGTTACATTAAAAGAGGGGCCCAGGCAACCACGATCCAAGCCCTTTTAGAAACTTTAATAGAATCTAGCTAACGTCCGTTTACCTATCAAAATTTACAGAGAAATTAGGGCACTACAAAAAAACGAGAAAAGCAAAACAAATGGGTTAGGGGGTTTCCACATCTTCTGCCGAACAAAAGAAGAAAATTTTAAACCAGGCCTTAAACCTAAACGCAATCAAAAAAAAAAAAAAATTAAAATTACGAAGATGTGCAGGGGGCTCCAAAAAATCTTTCCGTTTGGCCAAAAGTAAGATACTTTTTATGCCCTGGAGAGGGAGAACATGTTTTAAAATTTGACTACAGATCCTATATGGGCGTAGATGTAAAATTTAAAATTGAAAGAATTTTGAAAACAACCCCTCCCGTTATTTTTTAAAAGACTCTCTCTTCTAAAACGCCCCGCCCCCAAAAACGTTTGTTTATGAAAGCTGCAAAGTTGCCCCCCAAACACCGAGTTATAAAAAAAAAGTATTTATTATTTTTCTAAATTTTTTTTTTTTTAAACTTATTTTTTTTTTAAATTATTTTGGTTTAAAAAACCCATCAGGTTTGTTTTTTTTATGTTCTGTTTAATTTCATCATGTCTACCTGTTTGAAATAAAAAATCTTTCTCCACTCCTTTGAAGTTCAATTTTTTGCCGTTTTAAACCTCACCACGCCATAAGCTTCCCGAAATTCTTCGTCCAAGTTTTCATCCTGTAATATTGCTTATTTTAATCTTTAAAGAACAAAGCTTTTCTGATGCTAGGGGGAAAAATGGCAGTGTGCTTTTGTAAATTTTGGGTTAATTTTTTTAAAACACACTTACAATCATAACACAGTCCCAAAAATAAACCAAGGCCCCCCAAGCTAAAAGGGCGGGGCCCCCAACCCTAGCTAAAACACAACACTGACCCACACTTACGCTACTACGCGAGGAGCCAGTAATTTCAAAGAAAAAGTATTTAAACTTTAGCATATTTCTTTCTATAGCCCCATACTATCCAAGTCGCTTCTATTTCCTTTTTGAAGTTCCCGGTTATTTTCTCAACCAAACTGTTGAACCTCCATTTTTTTTAAAAAAATTTTTTAAATTAACTTGTACTATCCTTTTTAATTCTTCTGGCAGCACTTCATTAACAAGTAAAACGCAATAAAATCAACATACTTAATAAAATAAAATCGAGTACTGTTTGTTTGTCTTTTTCAACCCCACGTAACCTTGTCAATGATGCAAGGGGGGTTATTTCATTTTTCCCCTTTTTAGTAAGCAAAACCGAGCTAAGAGGGCATCCAATTTTCACCTTTATTTTATACTCTAAATTTGCGTAGTTCTGGGAAACTAGACGCCCTCCCCCGGAGTAATAAAACGTAAAAATCATCGTCATTTTCCTAGGGATGACAGTACGTTGGGAAAAATTCAAGCCACATGTCACCCCCCCTTCAGCAAGGATCTTTTTTTCTGTACAATATTCCCGAACCCTGCCTAGTTATTTCAAACTTTTTTTCTGTTCGTTCCTGAAACTAGGGAACAAAATGGTCCCCCCCGCATTTAAGGCTTTTCTAAAATTGTTTTTGTTTTCAAAGTATACATGAAACCGTAATTTTTGTAAAAAAATCAATACAAAAACAGTTTTTTCCCCACCCAGTAACCCGCAATAAAAAAATGCGGATCTTTGGGGGAAAAATTCAACTATCCATCTGTTTTTGTGGCGGATTTTAGATCCACATTTGACAACAATTGTTTGGAAGTGGAGAAAGGGTAGGCAAGATGGTATAAAAATAAATATTCACAAAAAGCAGACGGAAACGCCCCAATAAAATGCATGTTTTATGGTTTGTGATGCCCAGTTAAACATTGAAGAAAACAGGCTAAAAGACGTGGCTTATTAAAATGCAGAAGAAATATTCTTTTTTATAACTATTTTAAAAACTATTTTAAAATGGAACCTTTTAAATATAACGAAAGTGCTACTTACGATGTAGGAGCGTTTTATAACCTCAAATCTTTGGACTTCAGCAATTTAAACCATTGCAGTAGATGGATCAAAACGGCTTCCAAGTCAGACTTGTAAATCCGCTAACTAAATATTTAAATCCTCCAATAAAGAGTGACAGAGTGCCATCAGCATGGTCATCCCACCCTGTGGCTTTTTTTCAGAATGGGTTAAATTTTGTCATTTACTGCGCAACTACTGGCTGCGGTGTTTCATATGCAAACCATTTAAACCACCCCAATCTTTTAGTAAGGTCAGTATATAATTTTCCCATGTTTATTACCAGTACAGACGAATACTAACTGAACTACAAGTGCCTCTCCCTAACGACAACGCGTTTAAATCCATTTAACAGCCCAATGGACACTAATGCATATGAAAGAATTTGCAACGAATTTAACATTAATCCTTCAACTGATTTTAAACAAAAGTTAGACCGTAATCATGGGATGGGCACATTGTATTTGTGGGGTGCAAAAAGAGAATATAATTATGACTACTGGCCTGGCCACACCTCTTTTCAACCAGACAAACAAGTTCGATTAGGGTCAATTGAACAAAAACGCCCTAATGCTTGGACAACATTTATCTTGGATGAAAGTGAAGGCCTAACAATGCCAGGAGTGCAAAGACTTAATGACTCCATACGTACATACGTTTGGTGCCTATTAGGAACACAAGCACAGACTAAGTCTAGCATAGTAGATCAATCTACAGGCTTTGATGCTAGAAAACAATTTCTAGCTAATTTAGAAGATGCTATTAACTCTGCTGTTGATTTGCCTGCCAGCATACAAAGGTATCAAGACGTTCTTGCACATGCTAGGCCCAAAGGTTGACTTTGTTGTAGGCCATGGATTATACATGCTACCCTCCGACCTTAGACTACAGATTGGCATGATACAGAATTATAACAATGAAATCCTCATAGCTGGAGACGCCCAAAACTTGGGGCACAATCAAGGTTTAAACACAAGGCCTGCTCCATCCATTTTAAAAAAAGTACCTAGCCCTGAAGAAAGCGATCCAGTTATAAGCCCCCCACTGCCAAAAAACAGTCAAGAACCAGAAAGCACACCGCTGTTGATCTGCCTCACACTGACAGTCATACTAGCGAAAAGACAGCCCTCGTTGTATTTTTAACTTTTACTGGATTAGCCATACTTTATTTCACTAAAAATTAATCCAGCAGCTAGCACTCCTAACGTCCACAGATGGTCAGCCATAAACCAGCAACTTTGCCTATAGTAGACAAAACCCAACTAACAACACTGCCTATTATGCCAGGCAGAGAATAAAGCGCTTTGGCAGCTAACTTCTTTAATAAGTTTGCTAGATGATGTAATTGTTTTCTAATCCAACTTTTACCAGGCTGGGTGTCGGAGGCGCTACTGGTCCGTTGGTGCACTGCCGGTTAAAGCATAAACGAGTGTAGAGATAGCAAACCCAACGGCTGTTAATATGCTAACTATTGTAATCCCCTGTTCTCTGAACAGTGGTCCTTATTCTTTCTGCTAGCGTAGTATTTTCATAAAGTATTCTGTTTATAGTTTTCCTGATTCTGCTTGTTTGTGCTGCTAGCTGCGCTCTGTTAGTAGACAGCATTTCTAACCTAGCCACCCTATAACCAAGCCAAAACGAGCGTGTGTTCTTAACGTATCCAATTGTTAATTGGCGCAGGAGTTTGTAGGATTGCCCTTAAAGAAATTGGCTTTAAAGTTTTGTGGGCTAACATATCTGAAAAAGCTCAAAATAACTGATTAATGTTAATGACAAACAAGGCAATCAAATAACTCATGTGCAAATACCTGATGGTTATTACAACTTTTGTTCTTTAAAAGAAGTACTTAACGAATTTGGCATATTGTTAAAAATTAACGAAGCAAACCACAGAATTACTATACATTTCCCACTAGAAGAAAGAAGAGTACACTTTTCCTAAAGGCCTAGCTAAAATCTTGGGCTTCCACAATAGTGACAGAAACTTATAAATTTAGTACAAGAGAAGATGCCTATCAATTTGAAGGTAATAAACCTCATTTTCTCGTAAACCCAATTTTGTATGTCCATTTACAACAGTTAAAAACAAATGCTAATTTGTTTAATGGCTATCCATCTACAGTTTCTACGAGCACTGCCGTCAATTAAGGCAGGGTTTTGCGATTATCAGTTATACAGGTTTGACGAAAACAGCCAATTTAAAGAATTAATTGAGGGTCTATAAATTAATTGGATGTAAAAATAGCTAATCAAGACGGAAAGCCAGTTGATTGTTCGATTTATTAATAGTGCTTGAGGTAGAAGAGCATATTAGAAAAGTAGTAAGGGCTCAGTCCCGCGGACGTTAATAGTGCTGGAAGTAGAAGAGCGTACTGTAAACCCTTAATTTTTATGTCCCTGGAGAGAAGGTAAATATACGGGTTCACGATCGCCATATCTTATCTTGCACGTAAGCCCCCCATTTTAAATTGACGATTACGTCGATTTTGCTGTTTTTGCATGTTAATTTTTTTTTAGAAAACAGGTGTTAATTTTGGCCAAAACTGACATAAGGACATGATTTGTATAGAAAAGGGGGGTTTTCGTGCAAAATAAGATGGGTAGCTTGAACCCGCATATTTACCTTCTCTGAGGGTAGCATGTATAAATCCATGCCCTACAACAAAGTCAAACTTTGACCTAGCATGTGCAAGAACGTCTTGATACCTTTGTATGCTGGCAGGCAAATCAACAGCAGATTAATAGCATCTTCTAAATTAGCTAGAAATTGTTTTCTGGCGTCAAAGCCCGTAGATTGATCTACTATGCTAGACTTAGTCTGTGTTTGTGCTCCTAATAGACACCAAACGTATGTCCTTATGGAGTCATTAAGTCTTTGCACTCCTGGCATTGTTAGACCTTCACTTTCATCTAAGATAAATGTTGTCCAGGCATTAGGGTGTTTCTTGTTCAATTGACCCTAATCGAACTTGTTTGTCTGGTTGAAAAGGTGTGGCCAGGCCAGTAGTCATAATTATATTCTCTTTTTGCACCCCACAAATACAATGTGCCTAAACCATGATTGCGGTCTAACTTTTGTCTAAAGTCAGTTGAAGGATTAATGTTAAATTCATTGCAGATTCTTTCATATGCACTATTGTCCATTGGGCTTTTAAATGGATTAAACGCGTTGTCGCTTGAAGGGGCACTTGTAGTTCAGTTAGTATTCGTCTGTACTGGTAATAAACATGAAAGTTATATACTGACCTTACTAAAAGATTGGGATGGTTTAAATAGTTTGCATATGAAACACCGCAGCCAGTAGTTGCGCAGTAAATGGCAAAATTTAACTGATTCTGGAAAAAAGCCATAGGGCGGGATGACCATGCTGATGGCACTCTGTCACTCTTTATTGGCGGATTTAAATATTAGTTAGTGGGTTTTACAAGTCTGACTTGGAAGCCGTATGATTCATCTACTGCAATGGTTAGTAAACTGAATTCCAAAGATTTGGGGTTATAAAACGCCCCTACATTGTAAGTGGCACTTTCGTTATATTTAAAAGGTTCTATTTTTAAATAGTTTTTAAAATAGTTAAAAAAAAGATGTACATCTATATAACCCAACAAAACAAACGTGTGTTCTTAACGTACCCAATTCACAATAGGCGCGGCGATTATAGGGTTACCCTTAAAGAAATTAGTTTTAAAGTAAAATGGATTAACATATTTGAAAGAGCTAAGAATAACTGGGTGGATGTTAAGAACGAACAAGGCGATCTATTAAAACATTTAAAAATACCCGATGGCTACTACAGCTTTGTTCTTTAAGAGAAGTATTTAGCGAATTTGGCATCAAGTTAAAAATTAATGAGGCAAATCTTATAATTACTATGAATTTTCCAGAACTTGAAGAAAAAGGGAGTACGTTTTTCCTAGAAGCCTTGCTCGAATTTTAGGCTTTTATGGCAGTGGTGAAACATATCATATTAAA
This sequence comes from Conus ventricosus, assembly GCA_018398815.1. Lineage (NCBI taxonomy): Eukaryota > Metazoa > Mollusca > Gastropoda > Neogastropoda > Conidae > Conus > Conus ventricosus. The sequence goes on along the minus strand of JAFLJL010017591.1, from coordinate 14,864 downwards.
ACACATATGCACTTAAAAAGCGGTCTTTATGAGTATGTAGGCAGTAGACCAGCCGATTTTCTCATGTACCCGATGTTGTATGTCTATTTAGAAGAACAGTAAACAAGTGGGGTATGTTTTGCTCCCATAAAGAAACCTAACACAGAGTAACTTTTATTCAAGACTGGCACAGCCTTTTAAACTTGAATAAAGTCAGACAAATACATAGACGAACAATCTAATAGTGGGGGAAAAACAAGCGCAGGCCAACAACTGAACTGTCAGCAAAGATTGGGACTTGAGGGAGGGGAGAGGGGAGTTTGAAGATGGAGAAACTGGGAAAATGAAATTAAAAAAAAAATGTTACAGATATGAAAACTCTTCTCTAGCTGCATAAGGAACCATCGCAATCCTTTTGAAGGCAGATATATTTGTATTGCCTGCTCCGAGGCCTTTCGCCCGCTGAATCGGGACTCATCAGGGAGACACGGCAAAAAAAGAATCCAATAGCACCCCCAGAGCAGCCAGCGAAGTGTATATATTTATATTATTTGCATAATGTCTTTAGTTTTACAGCAACTTTTTTTCCTCCCCACACTTTCGTTTGGTTGCATTTACTACTCTTCGCTGGCTGCTCTGGGGGTGCTATTGGATTCTTTCTTGCACCCATGGTGGTGAGAACACCACAGTATTATGGACTGTGGTGTGTCTCTATTTGACGCCAGGAGCGCAGACACAACCAGCCGTGTCTCCCTGATGAGTCCCGATTCAGCGGGCGAAAGGCCTCGGAGCAGGCAATACAAATATATCTGCCTTCAAAAGGGATTGCGATGGTTCCCTTATGCAGCTAGAGAAGAGTTTTTCATATCTGTAACATTTTTTTTAAAATTTCATTTTCCAAGTTTCTCCATCTTCAAACTCCCCTCTCCCCTCCCCTCAAGTCCCAATCTTTGCCTGACAGTTCAGTTGTTGGCCTGCGCTTGTTTTTCCCCACTATTAGATTGTTCGTCTATGTATTTGTCTGACTTTATTCAAGTTTAAAAGGCTGTGCCAGTCTTGAATAAAAGTTACTCTGTGTTAGGTTTCTTTATGGGAGCAAAACATACCCCACTTGTTTACTGTTTATCGTTTACTGTTCCCTACCTCATTTCATTTCCGATTTGCTTTGATTAAATTGAGGTTATTGTATTTGTTTCTGTCCGTCTGTGTGTTTGTCTTTTGATCTCCCTTGCATCTTTGGGTGGATCCACAGGCGTAGCTCAAAGTCTGTCCCCTACATTTTATATTATTTGCATAATGTCTTTAGTTTTACAGCAACTTTTTTTCCTCCCCACACTTTCGTTTGGTTGCATTTACTACTCTTCGCTGGCTGCTCTGGGGGTGCTATTGATTCTTTTTGGGCACCCATGGTGGTGAGAACACCACAGTATTATGGACTGTGGTGTGTCTCTATTTGACGCCGGAGCCCCAGACACAACCAGCCGTGTCCCCCCGATGAGTCCCGATTCAGCGGCGAAAGGCCTCGGAGCGGGCAATACAAATATATCTGCCTTCAAAAGGGATTGCGATGGTTCCCTTATGCACTAGAGAAGATTTTCATATCTGTAACATTTTTTTTTTAATTTCATTTTCCCAGTTTCTCCATCTTCAAACTCCCCTCTCCCCTCCCCTCAAGTCCCAATCTTTGCCTGACAGTTCAGTTGTTGGCCTGCGCTTGTTTTCTCCCCCCCACTATTAGATTTGTTCGTCTATGTATTTGTCTGACTTTATTCAATTTAAAAGGCTGTTCCAGTTTTGAAAAAAGTTACTCTGTGTTAGGTTTCTTTATGGAGCAAAACATACCCCACTTGTTACTGTTATCGTTAACCCGTTCCCTACCTCATTTCATTTCCCCATTTTTTTATTTAGAAGAGTTAAAAACGGACCGCAATTTATTTAAATGGGCGGCCCTCTACAGTTCTACAGGCACTACCGTCAACTAAGGCAGGGTTTTGCGATTATCATTATACAGGTTTGACGGAAATAGTCAATTTAAAGAATTAGTTAACGTAGACAATTCATTAAATATAAAGATAACTGGCCAAGATGGAAGACTATTGTTTGTTCTCATTTATTAATGGTGCTGGAAGTAGAAGAGCGTACGTAAACCCTTAATTTTTATATTCTGGAGAGAAAGTAAATATCTATGTTCACGATCACCAATCTTATTTTGCATGAAAACCCCATTTAAAATAACGATTACGTCGATTTTTTGGAGGTTTTGTGTGTTAAATTTTGTTTAGAAAACAGTGTTAATTTTGGCCAAAAGTGACATGAGAAAGGGCGGGGATTTGTATGTGAAAAGGGCGGTTTTGTGCAAAATAAGATGGTGGTCTTGAACATAGATATTTACATTCTCTATCTTGTAAAAAGGGCATTGGTATAACAGGCAAAGTATCTGTCAAGACTGTAAATGATGCCCTTTTTGATTTCCAATTGCTTACTCAGAGGAAGTATGTTCAGCGCTTTTAGTTTTTTTCCGTCTGTTGTTAGAGGGAAAAGCTGGATGGAGTATTTTTGCTGCACGTCTATGGAGAAAATTTAGCCTTTTTTTGTGGACATCACTACTTCCCGTCCCACACTGTTGAACGCATAGATACGTGACATCTGTGCATTGAAAAGTTGAAACACAGAACTGTTGACGTAGCGCTGTAACTGAGATAACAGAAAAAGGATTTTTTTGAGACTAACCTTGCACCCCGTTATTGAGATGAATTGCCTTTTAGAGAGAGAGAGAGGAGAGAGAGAAGAGAGAAAAGAGAAAACAGACAGACAAAAGACAGAGAGGGAAGTTCAGCTTTTTCTTTTCTTTCAAATATTTGATTTAAATAAATGAACAACCCACCATTGTGTTACGGCCGTTTGGTTATTCCAATGAGTCCCTTCCCCCGAATCCTCCGAAATTTTTCTGTAAAAAATGATACATACTCGGAAAACTTGCTGTGGAAATTCTTTTTCACGAA
>JAFLJL010017591.1:1883-6883 GCA_018398815.1 Conus ventricosus | reverse complement strand
GTGTACGGAGGGAAAATTTTCCTCTCCCTTCCACGGATCAGCTGTTAGCCCAGCTAGAAGGAGCATCCTACTTCTCAAAACTGGACTGCAACAGTGGGTTTTATCAAGTGCCACTAGACCCAGATTCTCAAGAACTGACTACATTCATAACTCAGTTTGGACGCTTCTGTTTCAAAAGACTACCATTCGGAATTTCCTCTGGCCCTGAAATTTTTCACAGAATTATGTCACAACTGTTATCTGGCATTCCAGGAGTGATCTGTGACTGATGTTCTCATCTCAGGTCGTACCCAGAAAGAACATGATCGACACTTAGAGGAAGTTTTGAACAGAATGGAAAATGCTGGTGTTACCTTGAACGACAAATGTGCCTTCAACGAGTGCAAAATCAAATTCTTGGGACACATTATCTCTGCTGATGGGATACAAATGGATCCAGCGAAAACTGAAGCTATCCAGAATTTTCCCCGTCCAAACAATGTAACGGAGCTGAGGCGTTTCATGGGCATGGTGAATTATGTGAGAAAATTTTCACCAGATTTGGCTGATCACACAAGACCTCTACGTGAACTGTTGAAAAAGGATATTCAGTGGACATGGACTGAAGTACAGGAGAAGGCTTTCTCCCAACTGAAACAGCAACTAAAGTCTCCCCCTGTACTTGCTCACTGCAGTCCTGAGTTGCCTACGAAAATGTCAGCCGACACTTCGTTGTATGGACTGGGAGCTGTCCTTCAGGAGAAGATGGGAACATGGAGACCAGTTTTCTATGCATCCAGATCCATGACTCCAACTGAACAGCGTTATGCACAGGTGGAAAAAGAGGCCCTGGCATCCATTTGGGCATATGAAAAGTTTGCAGAATTCCTGCTGGGTCTGCCTTCTTTCATCATTGAAACAGATCACCGACCTTTAATGGCACTCCTCAAAACAAAGGCCCTGGATGAACTGTGTGCAAGAATACAACGCTTTCGTGTGCGCCTCATGCGATTTTCATACCAGGTGATCTACACTGCAGGGAAGAACTTGACTTCTGCTGACGCACTGTCCAGAGCTCCAGTGGGGACTCCTGAAGCGAGTGATCTGGACATGGAAGCTAAAACAGCAGCTTTTGTTCAGTCAGTCATAGACGATCTTCCAGCAACACCACAACGTTTGGCTGAACTGAAGGTAAAGCAAACTAGTGATCCTGTATGCAGTACTGTGGCAAAGTACTGTAGAGAGGGTGGCCAGAAAGAGATACTCTTCAGGGAGAACTGAGATTATATTTCAAAGTGAGGGAGGATCTCACTGTGCATGGACTTTTGGTGTTTCGTTCCAGAATAGTCATTCCTGAAGACTCTAGGTTGGACATTTTAAACTGCATTCATGGAGGCCATCAAGGTATTGTGAAATGCAGAGCACTTGCTAAAGCTTCGGTGTGGTGGCCTGGACTTAGCAAAAGAATCAAGAGTCTTGTGGAAAACTGTGCGACATGTGAGAGGGAAAGGAAAAACAGATCAGAGCCTCTCATCCCCTCTGCAGTCCCAGATTTTCCATGGCAGGTATCCAGTCCAGAAGCCCCTCTTTTCATACATGTTTTTATACAGTCACAATGTTCATGTAAGACAAAACACATAAAACTAGTTCTGAAGAGAAGTACACATGACGACAATCCATGGCAGGTATCCAGTCCAGAAGCCCCTCTTTGCGTCCTCCTATGACGACTTCAACATCTGACGTAAACATACGACAATTCTATATTACATCACATCCCCCTTTCTTTATCAAAATAATCATTTCATTTGTTTGTCTCTGTCCCTGGGAGTATTGTGCGTGTATGTTTTCATGCATGGGTGTTATCACACAGATCTATTTCCAGGCACTTTGAAGTTTTCACCTAGCGCCACTTCTAGCATTCTTTTCACATGTCAAGGCGCTTTGGAGCTTTCACACGTCTACCAGATCTAGTATAAACTTGTCCACTCTTGGATCCTGAAGCTGGGTTATTGTTGTTGACTGTCTCTGGTGTCTCAGTCTGAGTAATCACATCATCGGCAGGAACGGATTCAGGAACAGAGTCCATCTGGTCATCTTGATTCTGGCTTTCTTCTTGTTCTGGTTCAGCAACTGCAGGCAATGTTGTTGACAGCTTCTTTAGGGTCGATTTCGGACTTGTATCACCCTGAGAACCTCCGATTCAGGTGTCGCCGGTTTCTTCTCTGGATACCTGTAGGCGTCTGTACCTCAAATGACCTGGGGGCAACAGGTTTGACAACAGCCGCCTCAGTCTCTGATGGATGTTTGACCCACACACGATCTCTTGAGGATAACGTTGACAGAGGCTTGGCCTTGTGACTTCGGTCAAAGTTTCTCTTCATGTTCTTTTGTTTTTTCTTGCTCGTTTCATCTGAGGAAATCGTGGCCAGTCTGGGACTAGAAGATCTGAGATGACAGGAACTTTGGTTCTTAGTCTTCTTCCCATCAACATCTCTGCTGGACTGAAACCGGATTGCAGTGGAGTAGCTCGGTAATTCATCATAGCTACATATGGGTCATCTGCTTTCTGCAACAGGTTTTTAACAGTCTGAACTGCCCTTTCTGCTTCCCCATTGCTTTGCGGAAAACGAGCTGCTTTTCTCATGAACGAATCCAAAATCCCTGGCAAATTAATTTGAAAACACATGGGAGGAGAACTGGGGTCCATTGTCTGACTTGACACAATCTCTGGCACTCCATGTCTGGCAATGCTTTTGAGATGATCAATGACCGACTCCGAAGAAGTGGATGAGTGAAGATATGCAACCTCAATGAATTTCGAAAAATAGACCAACAGATAAGATTTGCCACGCCAGTCTAGTCAAACAAATCAACCCCAAGCTCCTGGCTGAATGGCAGTATCAGCACAATGCCCTGTGCACAAGTGGAGGACCGTTCCATTTTCCTTTGAACCCCCCTCCCTCATTACTGATCCGGCCCTGCACAAGCTGTTTGAACTTCTTCCTTCATACGACCAACATCCTTTTACTGATGGTTTTGTCGTAGTTTGGGGAGATTGCCGAAGATTGCGCTGTTGTGAGGATTTGGAAACATTTTCGCAACTCCAGCTGAGCCAGTCTGATTTCCTTGGAGGTACCCGGGAATCAAGCCCCTACCAGCAGTCCCCAGCCTTCATCGCCGATACTTGGCTAGGTCTCAAAGAGGTGTGTGTGTGTGTGTGTGTGTGTGTGTGTGTGTGTGTGTGTGTGAGGGGGTGATGGTGAATAAGTAGTAGGGGGAGAGGGAGGGGGCGACAAGAGTACAAAAGTGACTGGAAAGGATGGGGGGGGGGGGGGGGGGGGGGGGAGGGATTGTAGGGAATAGTGGTCAGGATGAGGGTAAGGGGTGAGGGTTGGGTGTGATGGGGAAGGGTGGTTGTTTCAGGTTCTAGAGATGGGAGGCCAGCCTGGACTTGAAACAGTCCAGTGACTCCGCCGTCACCACCTCCTGAGGCAACTTGTTCCATTCTGGTCAGACCTCAATAGTTGACAGAAAGCAGGGCGTTATTGTGATCAAGCGAGCGCCATCCCTTTGGCTTGCTCTTGAAATGTTTTCCTTCTCCACGTTGCACAAATAGACAAGGAAATGACCTGATTGAGAACAAACCCAAAATGAGGGCTCTCAACTAGTAGGCCGAAAATAAATCTTTTACTAAGTGAATGACCCAGAGGAATCTTGACTGGGGATGGGGTGGAAGGGTGGGGAGGGGGGGGGGTGTGGAGGGAGGGGGCGTCACTACATTCAAGTACCACCAGGTTTGAAAAGGGTGCTCACATTGTCCATTTTATACTCCCCACACCCACCCCACTGCCACCCTTCTCTCTCTTTCCGAACAAAGATTGGTATGTAGAGCATCATTTCTCCACAAACGGGAGAGGTGGGCGGGAAAGGGGGAGCTATCAAGATTTTGCGATGAATTGAAATAATTTTATATTACTATTTCTCATAATTTCTCTCAACTGTAGGGTAGCGGGAGGGGCAGAGAGAGAGAGAGAGAGAGAGAGAATGTAGGATTTTGCAGGGGGGGGGGGGGTGAGAGGGAGAGAGGTAATGGATTTTGCAGGGGGGAGAGGGAGAGAGGTAATGCAGGATTTTGCAGGGGGGGGGGGGGGGGGAGGAGAGGGAGAAAGGTAATGTAGGATTTTGCAGGGGGGAGGAGGGAGAGAGGTAATGTAGGATTTTTTTTTTTTGGTCCCATATTCCAACAAAATGGTTCAGGGTGAAGTCGAGGTCTCCCATCACGAAGTTCCACCGATAACACGTCAGTCCGTCCATCAACGCCCCTCTTGTGTGAACGTCTCTGATTATGCCTTTCTAATGTGTGTACCCGCTCACGAGCAGCGAACACAGTTCACTGTGATTGTGGCGGTCAGCCGGGTGTGACTGGTTCAGGCGACGAGATTCACGTGCATCACGTGCCTCATGCGGCCATGGCCGTGTGCACGACAGACTGTGTCGTCGCCTCGCCGCAGTCAATTCACAGGGGTGTGTTTGCCTTTCCAATGCCAGCTTTGTGACGTTTGTGTCTGCAAATGGGGGGGGATGCAAACAATGCTGCTGGTTTATGACAATATTTTAGAACTTCTTTTCTCGGTCTTGAACCATCTCTTCGGTTTGTTCTTCTGTGGGTAATTTCTCTCAGTGTGAGGGACTGAGCAAACGTAAAAAAAAAAGGGAGAGGGTAGGTTGGAGAGTGAAGCTGGAAATAAAGAAAAGGCTGCTAACATTGAAATATTGGTCCTTTCTTTGATAGCATATATAGGAACCGTCCAAATCTGTGTTGTGAACAGAATATCTCCCTTTCTCTCTCTCTGACTTGTCGCATAAGTGATGTATCTGAGATAAATGAAACCCATTTCCTTTTTCTGCTCTCCTGCTTTCCATGACCTTAGCGTAAAATTCATAAATGCAAAGTATTATTCTGGCCCTGTAATTTCAGACTAAACTGACTTCTAGCGTCAAGAAATGAAAACATCCTCTTA
>JAFLJL010017589.1:0-10364 GCA_018398815.1 Conus ventricosus | reverse complement strand
TGCAAAAATGAACCAAGTCATAAGATGAAACTTTGTGGCAGTGTGCTTCAAAAATGTAAAAGAGCAACAGTGTGTTGGCAGAGATTGTAATTCCATGAAAGCACTTGGCAAAAGGAAAGAAAAAAAAGCTGTCTGGAATGTCATTGCTTTGTTTTGGGTGTGATAGCGTGTATATTCCTCTCAACTGTCAGAAATTCTCAATTTTGAAAAAAAAAAAAAAAAAAATCCTCTCGAGTCTCTTCAGAAGTTGCTGTGTGTCTTAAGATGAGGAGAGGGATCCTGACCATTCCTCACTGCACTGCACTGTGTGATGTCATGTGAGGAGAGGGATCCTGACCATTCCTCACTGCACTGCACTGTGTGATGTCATGTGAGGAGAGGGATCCTGACCATTCCTCACTGCAGTGCGCTCTGTGATGTCATGTGAGGAGAGGGATCCTGACCATTCCTCACTGCACTGCACTGTGTGATGTCATGTGAGGAGAGGGATCCTGACCATTCCTCACTGCAGTGCACTGTGATGTCATGTGAGGAGGAGCAGGGTCCCTGGCTGACAGTACTCTGTGATGTCATGTGAGGAGGAGCAGGGTCCCTGGCTGACAGCACTCTGTGATGTCATGTGAGGAGGAGCAGGGTCCCTGGCTGACAGCACTCTGTGATGTCATGTGAGGAGGAGCAGGGTCCCACAGTGGACAGACCTGATTGACAGCACTCTGTGATGTCATGTGAGGAGCAGGGTCCCTGGCTGACAGTACTCTGTGATGTCATGTGAGGAGGAGCAGGGTCCCTGGTTGACAGTACTCTGTGATGTCATGTGAGGAGGAGCAGGGTCCCTGGCTGACAGCACTCTGTGATGTCATGTGAGGAGGAGCAGGGTCCCTGGCTGACAGCACTCTGTGATGTCATGTGAGGAGGAGCAGGGTCCCTGGTTGACAGTACTCTGTGATGTCATGTGAGGAGGAGCAGGGTCCCTGGTTGACAGTACTCTGTGATGTCATGTGAGGAGGAGCAGGGTCCCTGGTTGACAGCACTCTGTGATGTCATGTGAGGAGGAGCAGGGTCCCTGGCTAAAGGCACTCTGTGATGTCATGTGAGGAGGAGCAGGGTCCCACAGTGGACAGACCTGGCTGACAGTACTCTGTGATGTCATGTGAGGAGGAGCAGGGTCCCTGGCTGACAGCACTCTGTGATGTCATGTGAGGAGGAGCAGGGTCAATGGCTGACAGCACTCTGTGATGTCATGTGAGGAGGAGCAGGGTCCCTGGCTGACAGCACTCTGTGATGTCATGTGAGGAGGAGCAGGGTCCCTGGCTGACAGCACTCTGTGATGTCATGTGAGGAGGAGCAGGGTCAATGGCTGACAGCACTCTGTGATGTCATGTGAGGAGGAGCAGGGTCCCTGGCTGGCAGCACTCTGTGATGTCATGTGAGGAGGAGCAGGGTCAATGGCTGACAGCACTCTGTGATGTCATGTGAGGAGGAGCAGGGTCCCTGGCTGACAGCACTCTGTGATGTCATGTGAGGAGGAGCAGGGTCAATGGCTGACAGCACTCTGTGATGTCATGTGAGGAGGAGCAGGGTCAATGGCTGGCAGCACTCTGTGATGTCATGTGAGGAGGAGCAGGGTCCCTGGCTGACAGCACTCTGTGATGTCATGTGAGGAGGAGCAGGGTCAATGGCTGACAGCACTCTGTGATGTCATGTGAGGAGGAGCAGGGTCCCACAGTGGACAGACCTGGCTGACAGTACTCTGTGATGTCATGTGAGGAGGAGCAGGGTCCCACAGTGGACAGACCTGGCTGACAGTACTCTGTGATGTCATGTGAGGAGGAGCAGGGTCCCTGGCTGACAGCACTCTGTGATGTCATGTGAGGAGGAGCAGGGTCCCTGGCTGACAGCACTCTGTGATGTCATGTGAGGAGGAGCAGGGTCCCTGGCTGACAGTACTCTGTGATGTCATGTGAGGAGGAGCAGGGTCCCTGGCAGTGGCTGACAGCACTCTGTGATGTCATGTGAGGAGGAGCAGGGTCCCTGGCTGACGGCACTCTGTGATGTCATGTGAGGAGGAGCAGGGTCCCTGGCTGACAGTACTCTGTGATGTCATGTGAGGAGGAGCAGGGTCCCTGGCTGACAGCACTCTGTGATGTCATGTGAGGAGGAGCAGGGTCCCACAGTGGACAGACCTGGCTGACAGCACTCTGTGATGTCATGTGAGGAGGAGCAGGGTCCCACAGTGGACAGACCTGGCTGACAGCACTCTGTAATGTCATGTGAGGAGGAGCAGGGTCCCACAGTGGACAGACCTGGCTGACAGTACTCTGATGTCATGTGTGGAGGAGCAGGGTCCCTGGCTGACAGTACTCTGTGATGTCATGTGAGGAGGAGCAGGGTCCCTGGCTGACAGCACTCTGTGATGTCATGTGAGGAGGAGCAGGGTCAGTGGCTGACAGCACTCTGTGATGTCATGTGAGGAGGAGCAGGGTCCCTGGCTGACAGCACTCTGTGATGTCATGTGAGGAGGAGCAGGGTCAATGGCTGACAGCACTCTGTGATGTCATGTGAGGAGGAGAAGGGTCCCTGGCTGACAGCACTCTGTGATGTCATGTGAGGAGGAGCAGGGTCCCTGGCTGACAGCACTCTGTGATGTCATGTGAGGAGGAGCAGGGTCCCTGGCTGACAGCACTCTGCGATGTCATGTGAGGAGCAGGGTCCCTGGCTGACAGCACTCTGTGATGTCATGTGAGGAGGATCAGGGTCCCTGGCTGACAGCACTCTGTGATGTCATGTGAGGAGGAGCAGGGTCCCTGGCTGACAGCACTCTGTGATGTCATGTGAGGAGGAGCAGGGTCCCACAGTGGACAGACCTGGCTGACAGCACTCTGTGATGTCATGTGAGGAGGAGCAGGGTCCCACAGTGGACAGACCTGGCTGACAGTACTCTGTGATGTCATGTGAGGAGGAGCAGGGTCCCTGGCTGACAGTACTCTGTGATGTCATGTGAGGAGGAGCAGGGTCCCTGGCTGACAGCACTCTGTGATGTCGTGTGAGGAGCAGGGTCCCTGGCTGACAGCACTCTGTGATGTCATGTGAGGAGGAGCAGGGTCCCTGGCTGACAGTACTCTGTGATGTCATGTGAGGAGGAGCAGGGTCCCTGGCTGACAGCACTCTGTGATGTCGTGTGAGGAGCAGGGTCCCTGGCTGACAGCACTCTGTGATGTCATGTGAGGAGGAGCAGGGTCCCTGGCTGACAGCACTCTGTGATGTCATGTGAGGAGGAGCAGGGTCCCTGGCTGACAGCACTCTGTGATGTCATGTGAGGAGGAGCAGGGTCCCTGGCTGGCAGCACTCTGTGATGTCATGTGAGGAGGAGCAGGGTCCCTGGCTGACAGCACTCTGTGATGTCATGTGAGGAGGAGCAGGGTCCCTGGCTGACAGTACTCTGTGATGTCATGTGAGGAGGAGCAGGGTCCCACGGTGGACAGACCTGGCTGACAGCACTCTGGAGAATCTTCTCATCCTCGAGTCTGCCTCGGCTGAACCAGTGGAAACAGTCAGGAGGTTGACCAGTAATCGCTGGATGAATTGAAGGCTGCTTATTTCTGGGTTTGAACAAGTGACTGTTCCTCAGACTGTTGCTACTGTGTAATTTCAGGCTTCCCTTTCCACAGCCGTGAGGATTGTTGCTCCATCCCGAGTTGTTCAAGGTAGTGCTTTGATGCTTGTCTGGACTGATAAAACAGAAATTCCTCATTGGGGGATAGGAACTCCTTATTTTGACATCCAGAACTCTTCGTAGATCAAGCATAAGGTGGGGCTGATACCGTGTCCTCTTGCAAGCTGCGACCAGAATGCAGCTGTTTTTAGCCTGATGGTTAATTGATCAGTTGAATTGTTTATTGATGCCCATTTTTGAGTGTGCATATGTTTTCCACTTCCTGTCATGTACCACTCACAGTGAAACATGTCCTTTCAGAGTGTTGGGATTTGCATGATGCGAGACATGAAACATTTTACAGCAGACTCCTTGAAAACTTTGTTCAGAGATGTCCCACCTGATGTGATCTTTGAGTTCTGAAAGACATTCACATGTTTCATCTGATCTAAGGATTTTACTAAAGAAAGATATTTAATGAAGGTTCCAGTGTGTTTTTAGATGCTGTATTTTAAAAGGTTTGTGTGTGCGCGTGTTTAATGACTTGTGAGTTAGCTTGGATGCAGTGACAGCCCTGATAATGGCCCTTTGCAGTCAGCTGGGCTATAAGCAACATTACTTCTACTTACTCACTTCCTTCCCCTTCAGGTGGCGTATGTGGTGCAGCAGGGGGTGATGGGTCCCTTCTGTGGGCTGCTGGGGGTGAAGGACACGCAGGTGGTGAGCGTGGTGCTGGACGGCATCCACAACATCCTGAAGATGGCTGGAGACGAGGTGGAGACCATCTGCCAGATGATTGAGGAGTGTGGCGGTGGGTAGTGTGTGTGTGTGTGTGTGTGTGTGTGTGTGTACACTTTACATTCTCTAAGTAAATTACAACGTTCCTAGAGATGAATTTGATGAACCCAGCATATGTGGGGGGGGGGGGGGGGGGGGGGGGGGGGGGGGGTGTATTGCTGGGTAAAATGTGCATGAGTGCCATGACATTCACAACAGGCGTAACATGGCAGACAGTGAGGTAGTGACATCGGTCAGAGGAGGTATGTCCAGACATTCACATCATACAGTGAGGTAGTGACATCTGTCAGAGGAGGTATGTCCAGACATTCACATCATACAGTGAGGTAGTCACATCTGTCAGAGGAGGTATGTCCAGACATTCACATCATACAGTGAGGTAGTGACATCTGTCAGAGGAGGTATGTCCAGACATTCACATCATACAGTGAGGTAGTGACATCTGTCAGAGGAGGTATGTCCAGACATTCACATCATACAGTGAGGTAGTGACATCTGTCAGAGGAGGTATGTCCTGACATTCACATCATACAGTGAGGTAGTGACATCTGTCAGAGGAGGTATGTCCTGACATTCACATCGTACAGTGAGGTAGTGACATCGGTCAGAGGAGGTATGTCCTGACATTCACATCATACAGACGGTGAGGTAGTGACATCTGTCAGAGGAGGTATGTCCTGACATTCACATCATACAGACGGTGAGGTAGTGACATCTGTCAGAGGAGGTATGTCCTGACATTCACATCATACAGACAGTGAGGTAGTGACATCTGTCAGAGGAGGTATGTCCTGACATTCACGTCATGCAGACAGTGAGGTAGTGACATCTGTCAGAGGAGGTATGTCCTGACATTCACATCGTACAGACAGTGAGGTAGTGACATCTGTCAGAGGAGGTATGTCCTGACATTCACATCATGCAGACAGTGAGGTAGTGACATCTGTCAGAGGAGGTATGTCCTGACATTCACATCATACAGTGAGGTAGTGACATCTGTCAGAGGAGGTATGTCCAGACATTCACATCATTCAGACAGTGAGGTAGTGACATCTGTCAGAGGAGGTATGTCCTGACATTCACATCATACAGACAGTGAGGTAGTGACATCTGTCAGAGGAGGTGTGTGCTGACATTCACATCATGCAGACAGTGAGGTAGTGACATCTGTCAGAGGAGGTATGTCCAGACATTCACGTCATGCAGACAGTGAGGTAGTGACATCTGTCAGAGGAGGTATGTCCTGACATTCACATCATACAGTGAGGTAGTGACATCTGTCAGAGGAGGTATGTCCTGACATTCACATCATAAAGACAGTGAGGTAGTGACATCTGTCAGAGGAGGTATGTCCTGACATTCACATCATACAGACAGTGAGGTAGTGACATCTGTCAGAGGAGGTATGTCCTGACATTCACATCATGCAGACAGTGAGGTAGTGACATCTGTCAGAGGAAGTATGTCCTGACATTCACATCATACAGTGAGGTAGTGACATCTGTCAGAGGAGGTATGTCCTGACATTCACATCATACAGACAGTGAGGTAGTGACATCTGTCAGAGGAGGTATGCCCTGACATTAACATCATACAGTGAGGTAGTGACATCTGTCAGAGGAGGTATGTCCTGACATTCACATCATACAGTGAGGTAGTGACATCTGTCAGAGGAGGTATGTCCTGACATTCACATCATACAGACAGTGAGGTAGTGACATCTGTCAGAGGAGGTATGTCCTGACATTCACATCATACAGTGAGGTAGTGACATCTGTCAGAGGAGGTATGTCCTGACATTCACATCATACAGTGAGGTAGTGACATCTGTCAGAGGAGGTATGTCCTGACATTCACATCATACAGTGAGGTAGTGACATCTGTCAGAGCAGGTATGTCCTGACATTCACATCATACAGTGAGGTAGTGACATCTGTCAGAGGAGGTATGTCCTGACATTCACATCATACAGTGAGGTAGTGACATCTGTCAGAGGAGGTATGTCCTGACATACACATCAGACAGTGAGGTAGTGACATCTGTCAGAGGAGGTATGTCCTGACATTCACATCGTACAGTGAGGTAGTGACATCTGTCAGAGGAGGTATGTCCTGACATTCACATCATGCAGACAGTGAGGTAGTGACATCTGTCAGAGGAGGTATGTCCTGACATTCATATCATACAGACAGTGAGGTAGTGACATCTGTCAGAGGAGGTATGTCCTGACATTCACGTCATGCAGACAGTGAGGTAGTGACATCTGTCAGAGGAGGTATGTCCTGACATTCACATCATACAGACAGTGAGGTAGTGACATCTGTCAGAGGAGGTATGTCCTGACATTCACATCATGCAGACAGTGAGGTAGTGACATCTGTCAGAGGAGGCATGTCCTGACATTTACATACAGTGAGGTAGTGACATCTGTCAGAGGAGGTATGTCCAGACATTCACATCATTCAGACAGTGAGGTAGTGACATCTGTCGGAGGAGGTATGTCCTGACATTCACATCATACAGACAGTGAGGTAGTGACATCTGTCAGAGGAGGAGTGTGCTGACATTCACATCATGCAGACAGTGAGGTAGTGACATCTGTCAGAGGAGGTATGTCCAGACATTCACATCATGCAGACAGTGAGGTAGTGACATCTGTCAGAGGAGGTATGTCCTGACATTCACATCATACAGTGAGGTAGTGACATCTGTCAGAGGAGGTATGTCCTGACATTCACATCATACAGACAGTGAGGTAGTGACATCTGTAGAGGAGGTATGTCCTGACATTCACATCATACAGACAGTGAGGTAGTGACATCTGTCAGAGGAGGTATGTCCTGACATTCACATCATGCAGACAGTGAGGTATTGACATCTGTCAGAGGAAGTATGTCCTGACATTCACATCATACAGTGAGGTAGTGACATCTGTCAGAGGAGGTATGTCCTGACATTCACATCATACAGACAGTGAGGTAGTGACATCTGTCAGAGGAGGTATGTCCTGACATTAACATCATACAGTGAGGTAGTGACATCTGTCAGAGGAGGTATGTCCTGACATTCACATCATACAGTGAGGTAGTGACATCTGTCAGAGGAGGTATGTCCTGACATTCAATCATACAGACAGTGAGGTAGTGACATCTGTCAGAGGAGGTATGTCCTGACATTCACATCATACATAGAGGTAGTGACATCTGTCAGAGGAGGTATGTCCTGACATTAACATCATACAGTGAGGTAGTGACATCTGTCAGAGGAGGTATGTCCTGACATTCACATCATACAGTGAGGTAGTGACATCTGTCAGAGGAGGTATGTCCTGACATTCACATCATACAGACAGTGAGGTAGTGACATCTGTCAGAGGAGGTATGTCCTGACATTCACATCATACAGTGAGGTAGTGACATCTGTCAGAGGAGGTATGTCCTGACATTCACATCATACAGACAGTGAGGTAGTGACATCTGTCAGAGGAGGTATGTCCTGACATTCACATCATACAGTGAGGTAGTGACATCTGTCACAGGAGGTATGTCCTGACATTCACATCATGCAGACAGTGAGGTAGTGACATCTGTCAGAGGAGGTATGTCCTGACATTCACATCATACAGACAGTGAGGTAGTGACATCTGTCAGAGGAGGTACGTCCTGACATTCACATCATGCAGACAGTGAGGTAGTGACATCTGTCAGATGAGGTATGTCCAGACATACACATCATAGGAGGTATGTACAGACATTCACATCATACAGACAGTGAGGTAGTGACATATGTCAGAGGAGGTATGTCCTGACATTCACATCATACAGTGAAGTAGTGACATCTGTCAGAGGAGGTATGTCCTGACATTCACATCATACAGACAGTGAGGTAGTGACATCTGTCAGAGGAGGTATGTCCAGACATTCACATCATACAGTGAGGTAGTGACATCTGTCAGAGGAGGTATGTCCTGACATTCACATCATACAGACAGTGAGGTAGTGACATCTGTCAGAGGAGGTATGTCCAGACATTCACATCATACAGACAGTGAAGTAGTGACATCTGTTAGAGGAGGTATCTCCTGACATTCACATCATACAGTGAGGTAGTGACATCTGTCAGAGGAGGTATGTCCTGACATTCACATCATACAGACAGTGAGGTAGTGACATCTGTCAGAGGAGGTATGTCCAGACATTCACATCATGCAGACAGTGAGGTAGTGACATCTGTCAGAGGAGGTATGTCCCGACATTCACATCATACAGTGAGGTAGTGACATCTGTCAGAGGAGGTATGTCCTGACATTCACATCATACAGACAGTGAGGTAGTGACATCTGTCAGAGGAGGTATCTCCAGACATTCACATCATACAGACAGTGAGGTAGTGACATCTGTCAGAGGAGGTATGTCCTGACATTCACATCATACAGTGAGGTAGTGACATCTGTCAGAGGAGGTATGTCCTGACATTCACATCATACAGACAGTGAGGTAGTGACATCTGTCAGAGGAGGTATGTCCTGACATTCACATCATACAGTGAGGTAGTGACATCTGTCAGAGGAGGTATGTCCTGACATTCACATCATACAGTGAGGTAGTGACATCTGTCAGAGGAGGTATGTCCTGACATTCACATCATACAGTGAGGTAGTGACATCTGTCAGAGGAGGTATGTCCTGACATTCACATCATACAGTGAGGTAGTGACAGCTGTCAGAGGAGGTATGTCCTGACATTCACATCATACAGTGAGGTAGTGACAGCTGTCAGAGGAGGTATGTCCTGACATTCACATCATACAGTGAGGTAGTGACAGCTGTCAGAGGAGGTATGTCCTGACATTCACATCATACAGTGAGGTAGTGACATCTGTCAGAGGAGGTATGTCCTGACATTCACATCATACAGTGAGGTAGTGACAGCTGTCAGAGGAGGTATGTCCTGACATTCACATCATACAGTGAGGTAGTGACAGCTGTCAGAGGAGGTATGTCCCGACAATTTCTCCATGTATGACATGGCAGGCAATGAGGTAGTGACATCTGTTAGAGACCTGTATATAAATAGAAGGGGAAGGGGCATGGTGTATGCATATATGTGTATGCGTGAATATGTGCACATTTTTTTTGTAATAACCATTTTATTGCATTTTTTCCAAAAAGTAAACTAAAACAAATAAATTAATGAAGAAGCAAGGGGAGAGGGGAAAGAGGGAGTGGGTGGTGAGGGAAAGAAAGAAGGGGGGAATATGTGCACATGTTTGTGTGTGTGGATTTTGTGTTTGTATGTACATGCCTCTGTGTGAGAGAGAGAGAGAGTATATGTGTGCATTCATACGTTTATGATTGTGCGAGTGTGGTGTTTTTGCGCCTTAATATGCTCGGTGCCATAGTTGCCAGGTTAAAACAGAAACCTATGTGAATCATCCATGTATCTGTCTTGGTAAGTGTCTGTTCCCCCCTCATTTGTTTTTCTTTTGTCCCGTATTTCTCTCGCTGAACTCTGAATGCTGCTCTATATCTCTTCCCCTCCCCTCACCTCTGTCTGTCTGTCCATTGACCTGCTACTGACATTTTTATCATTTGTCTGTCTTTCACTTCTCCTCTACCTCATCAGTCATTTGCCTGCATCTGTCTGGATATTTTTTATCAAAAGGCCTTGATTCATGTGTGTGTGTGTTGAGCAGGACTGGACAAGATCGAGAATCTGCAGACGCATGAAAATGAAGAAATCTACAAACTGGCCTATGACATAATTGATCACTACTTTTCTGATGAGGTATGGTCATGTGGTGTGTGTGTTTGTGTGTGTGTGTGTGTGTGTGTGTGTGTGTGTGTTTGTGTGTGTGTGTGTGTGTGTGTGTGTGTGTGTGTGTGTGTGTGTGTGTCTGTGTGTGTGTGTGCAGA
>JAFLJL010017588.1:25891-36184 GCA_018398815.1 Conus ventricosus | reverse complement strand
GAGAGAGAGAGAGAAAAAGGAATGTTCGATCAGCTGTGCCATGCTTTATATTCCTACAACTTTTTGGACGGCAGAAGATGGTGGTACGCGATTGTTCTCAGGTATGGATGGATCAGTAGTGGTTGCATTAACAATTGAATGATCCATTTTGCGACTATAAGCTCGAAATCCCTACGATGCGTATAGCATTACGACGTCCACCATCTACCGCTCTGTCTGTCCGTCTGTCTGTCTGTCTGTTGGTCTGTCTGTCTGTCTGTTTCTGTCTCTCTCTCTCTCTTCTCCTCACCCCTCTCTGTCTCCTCTTTATATATTTGTTCCTGTTTTGGAATACCACCACTACCATCACCCTGTCTGTCTGTCTATCTGTCCGTCTCTGTCTGTATCTCTGACTCTCTGTCTGTCTGTCAGTCTGTCTGTCAGTCTCTCTCTCTCTCTCTCTTTCTCTCACCTTTTCTCTCTCTCTCCTCTCTTCTCTCTCTCTCTCTCTCTCTCTCTCTCTCTCTTCTCTCTCTCTCTCTCTCTCTCTCTCTCTGATGTTCAGCTAGATTGGCGTTTCTAGCATTGCTTGTCACCGTTTTAGACATAGTCTCAAGAGCGAAAATGAGTTGGTTTGCAAACTGTGTCATGAAATTCATTCTTATTCTGTTTTCCATGTCTAGGTGATATCAGAAAAAGACACACCTTGTTTCAAGCTGAACTACTACAATGATCCATGTCAATTTAAAGTGACTTTGCTTTTGTCATTAAGAAATGAAAATACTATACCCAATCTACTACAATGTGTTTACAAAGCACACAAAATACGAGATACTGCAACATCGTAGCATGTGATATACATTTTCCTGTGCCAGCTGTTTCTGATATTGTATTCTTATTCTCCAGTGTGAATAGTACAGTGTCACCAACCGCATTAAGGATTGCTGAGATGTTTTCTGCATGTGCACCCCTTCTGTGAGGGGCCTCGGCCTATACGGAATAAAGCTTGGCATTCACATTCGCATTCTCTCTCTGAGGCTCTTTCGTTCGAAACTGTGAATTTAACGACGTTATTAAACTTTTTGAAAATTATTAGACAATCTTTGTGCTATATTTGTTGACAGAGAGAGAGAGAGAGAAGGGGGGGGGGGGAGACAGAGACAGAGAGAGATAGAGAGAGGGAGAGAGCGAGAGAGAGACAGAGAGAGAGGGGAGAGAGGAGAGAGAGAGAGAGAGAGAGAGAGAGAGAAGAGAGAGAGAGAGAGAGAGAGAGAGAGAGAGAAAGAGAGCGAGACAGAGAGAGAGAGAGAGAGAGAGAGAGAGAGAGAGAGAGAGAGAGAGAGAGAGGGAAACTCACACAGAGACAGACAGAGTGAGAGCCAGAGGGACCGAACGACTGACAGAGGGACAGAGCGACTGACAGAGGGACAGAGAGACTGATAGAGGGACAGAGAGACTGACAGAGGGACAGACAGACTGACAGAGGGACAGAGAGACTGACAGCAGGGACAGAGTGACTGACAGAGGGACAGACAGACTGACAGAGGGACAGAGAGACTGACAGAGGGACAGAGAGACTGACAGAGGGACAGAGAGACTGACAGAGGGACTGACAGAGGGACAGAGAGCTGAGGGACAGAGAGACTGACAGAGGGACAGACAGACTGACAGAGGGACAGACAGACTGCCAGAGAGACAGAGAGACTGACATAGGGACAGAAAATGACACACATGAACAGGACGCAGGCACAGGCAGGCGACAGGAATGGATAGTGTGTTCAATCAACTGTGTCAAGCATGACACTCCTACGATTTCATGGACAGCGGCAGATGATAATGCTGTCGATTCTCAATGGATGGATGGATAGATGTGCTTGCAATAACAATGGAACGGTCCATTTTGCGACAGTAGGTTCGACATTTTACAGATATGAAAAGCAGCCTCCCTCTCTCTGTCTCTGTCTGTCTGTCTGTCTGTCTGTCTGTCTCTCTCTCTCACTCTCTCTCTCTCTGTATTTGTCTGTCTGTCTGTCTCTCGTTCTCTCTCCCTGTATCGCCTGTCTGTCGATCTGTCTGTCTATCTGTCTGTCTATTTCTCCCTTCCTTCCCCCTTCCATCTCTCTCTCTCTCTCTCTCTCTCTCTCCTTCTCTCTCTCTCTCCTCTCTCTCTCTCTCTTCCTCTCTCTCGCTCTCCTCTTGCTCTCTCTCTCTCTCTGTCTCTCTCTCTCTCTCTCTCTCTCTCTCTCTCTCTCTCTCTCTCTCTCTCTCTCTCTCTCTCTCTCTCTCTCATCTACTCATTCCTAGTTCTCCTTTCGACCAATACCATCACCAATTTTTTTTACCATCATCGCCAGCATTCACACCCTGGAGGCTACTGAAAAATCTTTTAAGCATTTGAATAAAACATCGACAATTGGGCTTTTTCGCAAACGTGGAGGACCATTTCAGTCGAATCGTAGCTGACGGCATTGCTGTTATCAAGACACGTCCATATTTAGCCCACCATCGCCGTCCCCCAACCCCCAACCCTCCCCACTCACCCATACAGAGAGAGAGAGAGAGAGAGAGAGAGAGAGAGAGAGAGAGAGAGAGAGAGAGACAGACAGACAGACAGACAGAGAAAGAGAGAGGACACACACAGAGAGAGAGAGAGGAGAGAGAGAGAGAGAGAGAGAGAGAGAGAGAGAGAGAGAGAGAGAGAGAAAAGACAGAGACAAACAGACAGACAGACAGACAAAGGTCACCAAGCCAGTTTTAGCCGGCGCTGACAGACTCTACAGACTTACAGACTCCCACCCCACCCACCCCCACCCCCTCCTGACACCCCTCTCTCTCCTCTCTCTCTCTCTCTCTCTCTCTCTCTCTCTCTCTCTCTCTCTCTCTCTCTCTCTCTAACCTTTTACCCCTCTCTTTCACCCCCAATCCTCCATCATACCCCGTTTCTCCAATCACCATCACAGCTAATGACATTGCGTTCACGGGGCACGCGAAACACGCTCTATCGGCCATTCCAGCTTTGGAGCCAAAGCAGGGAATTAAATTATAAATTCCAGCAGGCTGGAAAATATGGTCAGGTCGATAGTGTGTGGCTGTCGTGTTCGGAATAAGGCAACAGGCGAAATAATGAAAGAGGGGGTACCGATATTTTGGGCAGAGGGATTGTGTGGCATGGGGGTGGGCGGGTATAGACAAGGAAGCGAGCGGCGCAGGGTGGGGGTGGGGGTGGGGGTGGCGGGATGGAAGAGGGAGGGAAAACATCGCCACGTGTGTTTTTTTCATCTATGTACCTAATGCAGAATAAAAAAAATAATTTGCTCTGTACGTTCGAAACAAAAACCGCACCCCCCCCCACAAAAAAAAAAAAAAAAAAAAAAAAAATCTCGATGATGTGTGCAGTCATTTGATCAGTTATGAAAAACAAAAACAGAGAGAGAAAGCGATGTGTGACATGATGCCACTGACTTAGTTGATCGATCGAGTAATTATTGATCTGATCATTGTTCCATCTATTTCTTTCTTTTTTTTTTTAATCCGGTTATTGCTCGTTTCCTTTTCATTCACACGCACACACACACACACACACACACACACACACACACACACACACACACACACACACGCCGCGCGCGCGCACCACGCACGCACGCCGCACGCATACACACACACAACACCACAGCACACAACACCACACCACTCACCATACACACACATACAGAAAATTAACATACATACACATATCTTTTATTCAACACATTTGCCAATCATACTATAATGACGAAGATACTGTATAGCCTGCACTGTATTCTCCACTACTTAATTGTTCAGCATTTTTATTAATATTATATATCATAGTATTATATAAATTACTGATATAACTTTACTACATTGTATTTCATATTAATATATATCAATTATATATATATATATATATTATATATATATATATAAATCAGAGTTAAAAAGCACTCGGACGTAAAAAGTGCTCAACCTGTATATATATATATATATATATATATATATATATATAAAAATCACACATGCAGAAACGGAATCAGGTCCCGCACGCTATAAAAGAACGACAGCGTGCCCCAAAAGGATATCCTGAAGAGAGCAAGAGGCAAGATGCTCGAAACAAGCTTGTTGATTTTGGCGCTTCACTTTGGAAATATTTTAAACAAACAAACAACACAAAAACAACAACAACAACAACAACAACAACAAATATATATATATATAATATACTGACTTCCATAAAAAAACCCGAAAACAAAACAAGCTGAAGGTTGGGGGTGAATTTTATTGGTCACAATTGTACAGAGTGGAAGCGAGAATTCAACGTGATTTGATTCATTACACCGGTAATGTGTGAAAATGTCTCAGCAATATGTCTTTTGTGTGGAAAATCCAAGGTCACGTGACAAACCAGCTTGAAGTCCTAATACCGTTTGTGGCCACCATTTTGCGTTGACAACTGTTGACACCTGCGGCTCATTGAGTGGACCAGGTGGTTGATGCGTCCCCTTGGCACACCAGCCCACACATGGACGATGGCCTGGTGAAGTTGAGCCGCTGTTGCTGGTCGTGGACGCAGGAGGTCCAACCGTCTGCCAAGTTCATCCCAAAAATGTTCTATTGGGTTTAAATCGGGACTGAGGGCTGGCCAGGGCAGCACATTGACGTTGTTATGCTGAAGAAATTGCTGGGTGGCCCTGGCGGTGTGTGGTCTTGCATTGTCCTGTTGGAATGTCCAGTTTGGGTGTTGCGCAAAAAAGGATCGACATGGGGTCTAAGCACCTGGTTGATGTAGCGCTGTGCATTGACACCCTGTCCGCGACCAGGACCAATGTTCGAAAGATGACTGGTCCTATGGCGTGGTTAATGCCAATTGCACCCCATATCATAACGTTCGGCCTCCCCAGGGGTTCCGCTCTACCACACAGGAGTCAGGATAGCGTTCACTAGTTGACGCCATATTCTGACACGACCGTCAGCCATGTCAATACAAAAACGGCTCTCATCTGAGAACAGTATGCGTCCCTACTGCTGCCTGCGCCAGTTGATTCAGGCTTGTGCCCACTGCAGCCTGTCCTGCCGGTGTCTTGGTGTCAGTACCGGACCTCTGTGAGGACGCCTACATGCCAGCCCATTCTCCTGAAGATGCCGCCGCATAGTGTTGAGGCTGATTTGTTGCTGGAGATTCCCAGGCACCTGTCAAACAGTGTTAGCGGCTGTTTGCCGCCTGTCCCGCAGATGGGTTCGAACAAGATGGCGATCCTCTCTTTGTGTGGTGACCCAAGGACGGCCTGGCCGGGGATGATCATCAGTGGTACCAGTGACTCGCATGCGGTGCTGCAGACGATAGATGGTTGAGATGTGGACGTTAAAGATGTTGGCGACCTGCCTGGCATCCACACCAGCCTCCAGATGGCCTAGGGCACGATTGCGTTCCTCTGCTCGTAGTCTTGGCATCTCTGTAGCGCTCAGACGGCAAGTCGTTACCTGAACCTTGTAGCGCGGCTTTATAAAGGCTGCATGCCTGCGTACTTGTCGCTGGTTAACTTTGCTCTGCATGGTGTGCACGTGCCTCACATGCAGCAACCAGTTTGCCATTTTTGTTGACCCTCCAATGCCGGGAATGATGTGTTGCTCACCACAATTTTTCACTGCACGTGAGTCTTGAACCCAAACAACTTGCCACAATGGTTCAATATTGTATATTCACCCCTTTTCACCCGAAAAATAGCCTTTCAAATTTTCGCGTTTTTTATGGAAGTCAGTATATATATATATATAAATAATATATATATATATATATATATATATATATATATAATATATATATATAATATATATATACATACAATAAACTAATAAATTCCAAGGATAAGTACCGAGCACCATTCCAGCAACTCACAGAGCAGCTTGGTGTTGCAATGACTGCAAGAAATATTTAATTAAGGCAGAGGAGTCAAATTACCACTTTCCGCGGTCACTGAGGAGAAACAATCAGGTTTCAAATACCGGTATCTGACCAGGAGTTATATGTTAGTGAGCTTCCTCCCCATCGGTAGATTGTCTCACCTGGAGACTATAAGCTTGCTGAAGGCGCTTTTGAAAAGCATTTTATTATTCCCCATTCACCCTCTCAAGCACATACTGTTAGTTAGGCAGAATTATCTGCCACTGCAGATATGAATGCTTATCTCCCCCTATTTCTTCAATCTAAGACATAAGAGCAAGCTTTGTTTCTAATTGAATATATATAATATATATATATATATATATATATATATATATATATATATAATATATATATTTAGGTAGAAAGGTAGGTAGGTAGATTGACTGATTGATTAACTGTTTGATTGATTACTCATTCATGTTTCCCATGTTGTCTCATCTGATATGCCCCCTCCAACCCCATCCCAACCCACCCATCGCCGCAAAAAGACAGCACTCCCGCACCTTTCTCCTTCACCATCTCCCCTCCTCCTCCCAGCCTCCCTCTCCCCCCTCCCCACTCACCATCGACCTCCTCCCTACCGTCCCTTAGGGACGCTTGGAATCTGACATGGCTTCGCTCTTAGTCGCATTACAATGCGTCTAATGCGATTGTCTGGCACAAAAGCTATTTGTTCTTGGTGTGCCTCGGATGCCAATAAGCCACCATGGCAAATTTCGATGCGAACGAAAACTGTCGATCTGTATATGGAGCAGTGAAGCGGGGACGGACCAAATACACACGAACAGACCGACAGACAGACGGACGGTTCGAACAGATACATAGAACGTGCTTTACATAGTTGATGTACTCTGAACCGGAATATAAAGCATAATGTTCACTGCATGGTTCGGAAGAAACGAAAAAAAAAACAACGGATTTTCATTTTTCAGGATGTATGTAACCCTCTGATCAGCGAATTCGTAACAAACATTTCGTACTGGAATCCCCTCGGAGATGAAGACTTGCAATTTAGGCGGGAATGGGTAGTAGTCGAAAGCAAATAATCAAATACACTTTTTTTTAAATTGGAGGTGGGAGTGTGTGTGTAAGGTAAGTGTGTGTGTGTGTGGGGGGGGGGGGGGGGGGGGGGAGCAAGGCGGGAATGGAAGATAGGCGGATGAGGGGCGGTACTGGACTCCCCCTCAGAGATGAAGACTTGCAATTTAGGCGGTAGTAGTCAAACGCAAATAGCAAATACACTTTTTTTTAATTGGAGGTATGTGTGTGTGTGCGGGGGGGGGGGGGGGGGGGGGGAGACAATGGCGGGAATGGAGGCTAGGCGGATGAGGGCTTTATTGGTGCAGCTCAAATGTGGCTCTCGTGTTTGGCTGAACTCTATAGAACATGGGATGAGGGGGAAGATGAATTACTGAGGCAGACAGGGGAGAGGGTGAGGGGTGATGATGCCACTGACTCAGATGATCGATCGATTGATAATACATTAATTGATTGACTGATTGCTTGACTGATTGAATAATTGACTAACTGGTTGAT
The DNA here is from genome assembly GCA_018398815.1 of Conus ventricosus. Lineage (NCBI taxonomy): Eukaryota > Metazoa > Mollusca > Gastropoda > Neogastropoda > Conidae > Conus > Conus ventricosus. The sequence continues at coordinate 28,707 of JAFLJL010017588.1, read as the reverse complement.
GGACGATAATTGATTGATCGATCGATCATTCGATTAACTGATTGATTGACTGACTGACTGACTGACTGATTGATGATGGATATGATTGATTGATGATTGATTGATTGATGGATTGTTGATCGATTGATTGACTGATATCATATCTTTTCTTACGTTCTACCGTCTCATCTTCCGTTCCCCCTCCCCGGCCCTCCGCCCCCCCCCCCACCCCCTCCTACCCTTTCCTATCCCTAATCCCACCACCCCAAGGGGCATTACTCCAACGCACTCATTCCGGCTTCAGATACATAGCCACACCCGAGTCTGTCCTATCACAGCTCCGATACCATCAGATCACAGGAAGCCAGTGTTTAAAGTCGTCATGATTTCTTTTTTTTGTTTGTTTGTTTTGTTTTGCTGTCCCATCCTCTGTGCCACTTCGGTGGCGCCGCATCCACACCGCTCATTCTGACCCCCCCCCCCTCCCCTCGTCCACAACTAAAGCCCGGCCTGCCTGCCGCAGCCCAGCACCGGCAATTCAAGGGGGAGCAATCATGTCAAGTCTTCAAGAGGCAACCCACGGAGGAGACACTGCACTGCTGCCGAGTCACTTCGGTGGTGTTCAGTGGCGGCTGCTCTGATTCAACATAGCGGGACACCACTTACTAACCCTTTACTGACGACAATGATTGCTTAGACGTGGAACCGGCGTGCGTGAACTCTCCCTCCAGAGGGCGCTACCACGTCCGTTCAACGACAGCCCCAATGAACTTCCGTACCGGTGACCCCGACGGAATCAAATTGAGGCAATAGACATGGAGAGGACATCGAAACTGAGGTCACCATTAGAGAAGGGTATGAAAGGCCACAGAAGTTGATACGTTTTTTTTTAAAATGCTGATCGATGAGAATGAGGATGATGAAGATGATGTTACGAATTTCAATTCAGGTCAGAGAATGCATGGCAGGGCTATATTCTAACGCTTCTTTCATAATGTATCCCCTGCGTCGCCCAGGCCCGAGAGATACAGACACCTACAGTGCTTGTCGGGAAATTTGAGCAACACTCACAGAGACGCATAATTACGTGGATAAAACTCGACTGTGTGTCCCAATCTTCCCAACTGAGCCAATAGCAAACTCAGCTCTGGGTAGGAAGAAGGTCGGGACAGAAAAATCCCAGATGGCTCTGATGGGAATCGAACTCACGACCTCCCAGACAGGAGTCCGCGAAGTTAACCACTTCCCAAGGTGGCTGGTGTAATGGCTTGATTATTAATTGGTCGGTGAGAGAATGAAGGAGTAAATCAAGAATGAATGAGTGAAGACTGAGTGAATGTGGTGTGTGTGTGTGTGTGTGTGTGTGTGTGTGTGTGTGTGTGTGTGTGTGTGTGGTGCGCGCGCGCGCGCGTGCATGCATGGTGTGTGTGTGTGTGTGTGTGTGGTGTGTGTGTGTGTGTGTGTGTGTGTGTGTGTGTGTGTGTGTGTTGGGGGGAAGGTGTGGGTGGGGGTCCTGTAATATAAACCAGAAGTTTACAGTAACTATTGACAGTTATTCCTCCTCTAAGAGATTACAACTAGTGTGTACGATTCAGATGTGAATGCAATGTAACTTATATAGATGATAAACGAAACATCGAAATAACCATCAAATTTTGTAATGTTTGTCCTGTTAGAAAAGTAGTTACAGACTCAGAATCGAAAACGTACTTGGAGAATATTTCGACAGGGTCGCCCTGTCTTCTTCAGCTCATGTTTTTGATTCTGAGTCTGTAACTACTTTTCTAATGTCGAATCCAGAATCCAGAAACCTATATTCTTATTTATGTTTTTCCTGTTGTTATGTTGATTGAAAAACAACGGGTGTCCTGTATTTTAGGATAGCAAAAACAACATGATTATGTTAAGTTATAGAAACTGTATCAACTTCAAACCCATTAGTGAAAGAGTCAAACAAAAACATAAAAGAAATAAATGGTTCTTTAGAGGATCAGTCTGCCATTCTTTTGGGGTGAGAAAAATACGCAGCTTTACGTACATGTGAAGGTGTACAATGTGAAGGTATTGGCGGCGTGCACGATTGGGGGGCTAGCAAACATGTGCGCACACGCGCGCACGCACACACACACACACACACTCACACGACACACACACACACACACACACACACACACACACACACACACACACACACACACAACACACACACACACACACATACACACACGCGCGCGCGCACGCACACACACACACAGACACACACACACACACACACACACCACCAACACACACACACACACACCACACACACACACACACACACACACACACACCCTTGAACACACGCGCTTGAACACCACACACCACCACACACACACACACACACACACACCACACACACCACACACACACACACACAACACACACACACACACGGATTTATCATCATCGTAAAAGACGACGAAGATGGGGAGAGGAACAAGACAATTTGGCCAGTCTCCATTTCCTGTCTGACCAAAGAAGACCCTTGAAAATTAGGGTCACCTGTGGGAGAAATAGTACTGGGGACATTTATCCGCCAGAAGAGAGAGAGTGAGAGAGAGAGAGAGAGAGAGAGAGAGAGAGAGAGAGAGAGAGAGAGAGGAGAGAGAGAACAGACAGACAGACAGACAGACAGACAGACAGACAGACAGACAGACAGACACAGAGACAGAGAGAGAAGGGGGGAGAGGGAGAGACAGACTGACAGAGAGACAGATGGACGGACAGGCAGTGAGAACCCACACACACACACAACACACACACACACAACAACACCACACACACACACACACAGC